>CAUYRT010069688.1:0-86240 GCA_963574885.1 Lepilemur ruficaudatus
AAGAAATTAATTGGACAACTAAAAATATATAGAAAATATTAGCCGGGCATGGTGGCGCATGCCTGTAGTCCCAGCTACTCGGGAGGCTGAGGCAGAAGGACTGCTTGAGCCCAGGAGTTTGAGGTTGCTGTGAGCTAGGCTGATGCCACGGCACTCACTCTAGCCCAGGCAAGGGAGTGAGACTCTGTCTCAAAAAAAAAAAAAAAAAAAAGAATAAATTCAAGCAAATCAAAGGAGGATTTTCAAAACAGGGAAAAGGTTATAATTAAAAAGCTATGAATGCCAAATGAGAATCCCATCCTTCACAATTGCTTTTTTGAACATTTAGAAAATAATGCACTCAGGGATGCTATAAAATGGTTCTTGTCTAACCTAGTCTAAAAGATACTCAAAGACCATTTCATTCACCTGACAAGAATTTACAGAGCATCTGTGCTATGCTAGACACTCATGTGGACTCCAAGGATACAGAAGGGAGCAGAAAGGAACAGTGTCCTTGTGGAGCATATAGTCTGATAAAGGAGAGAGTAATTAAAGAATCGCACCAATAAATGAAAAATTACATTGTGATAAGACAGTAACATGGTAAGTGCAACACACAAAAAGGTACAGGAATAACTCATTTTATTGTGCTTTGCTTTAATGCACTTAACAGATATTGCATTTTTTGCAAATTGAAGGTTTGTGGTAACCTGCATTGAGTCAAGTCTATTGGTGCCATTTTTCCAACAGCATGTGCTCAGCAGTCCCCAACCTTTTTGACACCAGGGACTGGTTTCGTGGAAGACAGTTTTTACAGGGCCTGGGTTGAGGGGGCGGGTAGGTATTGCCACCCCAACTCCACCTCAGCTTATCAGTCATTGGATTCTCATGGGAAGTGAGCAATCTGGATCCCTTGCATGTGCAGTTTGCAGTGGGGTTTGCACTCCTATAAAGGTCTGATGCCCCAGATGATCTGATGGAGGGTGTGTGGGGGAGGGGGCAGGGAGTGGCTCCAGTGGGGATAGAGTGATGGGGAGCAGCTGTGAGTGCAGGTGGGGCTTCACCTGCTGGCCCCCCACTTGCCTCCTGCTTTGTGGCCTGGTGCCTGGCAGGCTGTGGACCAGTGCCAGTCTGCAGCCGGGAGTTGGGAACCACAGCAGGTGCTCACATCATGTTTCTATGTCACATTCTGTCACAATATTTCAAACTTTTTCATTACTATTATATGTGTTATGAGGATCTGAGATCAGTCATCTTTGATGTTACTACTGTAATTATTTTGGAGTGCTATGAATCACACCACAAATTTTTTTTTTTTTTTTTTTGAGACAGAGTGTCACTTTATTGCCCGGGCTAGAGTGCCGTGGCGTTAGCCTAGCTCACAGCAACCTCAAACTCCTGGGCTGAAGGGATCCTTCTGCCTCAGCCTCCCAAGTAGCTGGGACTACAGGCATGCGCCGCCATGCCCGGCTAATTTTTTCTATATATATTTAGTTGGCCAATTAATTTCTTTCTATTATTAGTAGAAATGGGGTCTCGCTCTTGCTCAGGCTGGTTTTGAACTCCTGACCTTGAGCGATCCTCCCGCCTCGGCCTCCCAGAGTGCTAGGATTACAAGCGTGAGCCACCGCGCCCAGCCTTCACACCACAAATTTAATCAATAAATGTGTATGTTCTGACTGCTCCACTGACCAGACATTCCCACCTCCCTCTCTCTCCCTCTCCTTGACCTCTCTATTCCCTGAGACACAACAATATTGAAACTAGGCCAATTAATAACCATGTGAAAGGAAGAATCACATGTCTTTCACTTTAAGTCAAAAGCAAGAAATGATTAAACTTAGGGAGGGAGGCATGTCAAAAGCCAAGACAGACCGAAAGTTAGGCCTCCTGCACCAAACACTTCACCAAGATGTGAACACAAAGCAAAAGTGCTTTTCCTCTAGAAAGAAATTAAAAGCGCTACCCCAGTGAACACACAAATGATACGAAAGTGAAACAGCCTTAGTGCTGACAGGGAGAAAGTTTTAGTGCTCTACATAGAAAATCAAACTAGCCACAATATTCCCTGAAGCCAAAGCTTAATCCAGTTTCAAGGCCCTAACTTTCTTCATTTCTATGAAGGCTGAGAAAAGGGACAAAGCTGCAGAAGAAAAGCTGGAAGCTAGCAGAGGTTGGTTCACGAGGCTCAAGGGAAAAAAGCTGTCTCCACAACATCAAAGTGCAAGGGAAGCAACAAGTGCTAATATAGAAGTCACAGAAGGTTATCCGGGAGACCTAGTTAAGGTGACTGATGAAAGTGGCCACACTAAACTACAGATTTTCCATGTAGATGAAACAGTCTTATATTGGAAGAAAATGCCATCTACAACTTTCATAGCTAGAGAGGAGAAGTCAATGCCTGGCTTCAAAGCTTCAAAGGACAGGCTGACACTTTTGTTAGGGGCTAATGCAGCTGGTGACTTTAAGTTGAAGCCAATTCTCATTTACTATCCAAAAAATCCTGGAGCCCTGAAGAATTATGATAAAATCTACTCTGCCTGTGCTCTACAAATGAAACAACAAAGCCTGGATGACAGCACCTCTGTCTACAGCAGGGTTTACTGGGTATTTCAAGCCCACTTTGAGACCTACTGCTCAGAAAAAAAAAAAAAAATCCATTCAAAATATTACTGCTCAGTGCCAATGCACCTGGTGACTCAAGAACTCTCACGTAGATATACAAGGAGGTTAATGTTGTTTTCATGCCTGCTAACACAACATCCATTCTGCAGCCTATGAAATAAAGAGTAATTTTGACTTTCAAGTCTTACTATTTAAGAAATACATTTTGTAAGGCTATAGTTGCCACAGATAGTGATTCCTCTGAGGGATCTCTGGGCAAATCCAATTGAAAACCTTCTGGAAACAATTAGCCATTCTAGACACCATTAAGAACATTCATCATTCATGGGAGGAGGTCAAAATATCAACATTGACAGCAGTTTGAAAGAAGTTGATACCAACCCTCATCAATGACTTTACAGGGTTCAAGACTTTAGTGGAGGAAGTAACAGCAGATGTGGTGGAAAGAGGAAGAGAACTAGAATTAGAAGTGGAGCCTGAAGATGGGACTGAATCGCTGCAATCTCATGATAAAACTTAAACAAATGGGCATAGTTTCTTATGAATGAGCAAAGAAAGTTGTATTTTGAGATGTAATCTACTCCTGGTGAAGACGCTGTGAGCAACGTTAAAATGACAACAAAGTATTTAGAATGTTATATGAACTTAGTGATTGACTTCAATTATGAATAAAGTTCTACTACGGTTAAAATGCTATCAAATAGCATTTCATGCTAGAGAAATCTGTGAAAGGAAGTCAGTTGATGCAGTATTGATTCATTCATTGTTGTCTTTATTTTAAGAAACTGCCACAGCCACCCTAACCCTCAGCAACCACCACCTTGATCAATCAGCAGCCATTAACATCAAGGCAAGGCTTTCCACCAGCAAAAAGATTACAACAGGCTGAAGGCTCAGATGATCATTAGAATTTTTTAGCAATAAAGTATTTTTCAATTAAGGCATGTGCATTGGCATTGTCTGACATAATGCTATTGTACACTTCATAGACTACAGTATAGTATAAACCTAACTTCATATGCATTAGGAAATCAAAAAATTTGTGTGCCATGCTGTATTGTAATAATCACTTTACTGCAGTGGTCTAGAACCAAATCTGCAATATCTCTGAGGTACGCTTGTATATAAAAAGTCAAAGGTCTACAGTACTCTAGCATAAAATAACTAAGATCATTTCACTATAAAAACAACTCATTTGGAATGGAAATAATATGCCATAGTCACCCATCCCCCAAATTATCAGAACTGAGAAGTATACCCTGGAAACTAACAATAATAGCTGGCAACACTCCAGGTATTTAGGGAGTTAACCACCAAGATGCTCACAGACATACTTCAATCCTATTCATTCTCATTGACTCTTCAAAAGACAAACTTCCAAAGAAATTTTAGCCCTGAAAATATAGGAAATCACTTACGTTAACAATCTTTCCTTGGTAATTCTCCAATGAAGTTCTCAAATTACTTGTGTCATTTCATTACACATATGAATTTCTTATATCCCTAGATGATTATATTGTTGATACTACCATAGTAGTCTTTTAATACTTTTGCCAATATTTTTTCAAATACAGTTCTCTACAGAACCATTCTGCTCTCCTAAGATAGAGCAAAGAGCTGCTAGTTTCTGGCATGCTCGGTTATTTCAAGTGTTTTATCTTTTTTTCAATGTTGAGAACTTTTATTAATCCTCACAACTTGTTAAAATTAAAGCAATAAATCTCTGGATGGCATCTTTTGAAAGTGAAAGACTAATCAAATAAAGAATTTAAAGATTCAATTCCTACCCATCACATGCGAATTGTTTATTCTTGAGCAAGTAAGCTAAGGCCACTAATCCTCAGTTCTTCATCTATAAAGCCAATCTTCTAGGAGGAATTAAAAAAAAAGTAGCCCAGTACTTGACATAATAAATGTTATCCAAAAACAAATAAGTAGATGATACACACTGATAGATAGATAAGAAAACTCCTGACTTGTACAAAATGAAGGTGAGTTAGGCAATATTAGTATATACTTTAAGGACTATAATAGAACTCAAACAAGTCTCTTGACTTTTCTCTTTTTTCTCAATCAAATTATTAAAGACAATATATTCCAGGTATATTCCAAGGAAATGGAATCTTCCAATACAACAACTCTTCTAAAGGGAAAAATTGCCTTCATAGCATATGAACGCATGAAACTGCACACACTGAAACAAAGGCAGAAGCACATGCTTCTCAAAAACTCACGGGATGGCAACAACAGCCTAGTTAGAGCAATAATCAGAAATGGAGTGCCCTTTTTTGTTTTTCATATAAAGCAGAACTACCATGGATGGTGACAACCTCTGTCCAATTCAGCAGCACACAGCAAAAACACAGGTGAAATATTTGGTTAGATACCAGCATTCCCTCTCCTTCTCTCTCTTTCTCAAGCATGTAAACATGCACTATTTCACTACTGCAGGCCACCTTCCAAAATCATGATGCCTCCTCCTCCTTCTTCTTCACATTACAAATAATCTTCTCCCTTCAAGGTCTATTCCAATGCTTCCTCTCCAGTCAAGCCTTTCCAGATCACTCTAAATGAGTAGGATCTCACTCTTCTATGACTCTCCAAGGCATGATCTCTCACAATCTGCCTTTACTACTGGATGGTAAACTTTTTGGTTTTCTTTGTTAGCCATATTTGTGGTAAATTTCTAAACAGCACATGTACCTTACTCTTCTTTTATCCCTTAGAAAATACACACTGCCTTAAAAACTGGTATTCTAGACACATTTGTGGAATTTAATTCTAAAACAAAATTTACAAGTAGCTAGCTATTTACAAATATATATGCATAAATAAACATACCAAAATAATCTAATAAATTTATTTTTTGTAAAAACTTCCAGCAGTCCCCAACCTTTTTGGCACCAGGGACCGGTTTCATGGAAGACAATTTTTCCAGGGGGCCGTGAGGAGAGCCGGAGCTCAGGTGGTGATGCAAGCGATGGGGAGGCTGGGGGAGCAGCTGTAAATACAGAAGAAGAAACTTTGCTGGCTCGCCCACTGTTCACCTTCTGCTGTGCACCCCCCAAGTTTCATGGAAGACAATTTTTCCAAGGACGCACATGGGCGGGTGTAGGCGGGCACCAGCAGATCTCTACGGCTGGGGTTGAGGACCACAGTTCTAAATGATTTCCCTCTTCACCTCAACATTTCCAAAAGACTTTCATCAAATGTTTAAAGGCCTACCAATGCTGATGAGTATGTCTCTTAATTCCATGTCTTGGTATTAACTGTAGTGACTCCACTGGCATAAATTAAGATTTACTTAGTTTCATCAAACTATATGCCCTCTCAATATATGGGGACGTTATAGTACACATTTATTACAAATCACAAATTATCCAGATGTTTTTCCTACACATAGCTCTTCAGCACCTTAATTCTTTCATTTGAGCATCCATGTCTATACACACAACCATTCATTCCTTCATTTAAAAGCACACCCATGCATTGAGCGTACTACCTGCATAACTACAGAGTGGGCATTAGATAAGTAATTCTTAACTGACTTTTCATTTTTCTTTTAAGGATTCAAGTTTTCCAAACACCTTAGCCAAATTGTTGAGGAAGTTCCTCTTTGTATCCAGAACAATCTTCTGTGCTTTTTCCACTAAATGTGGAATTATTTAAGGTCCACCCATACCAAAAAAAAAAAAAAAAGAAAGAAAGACAAAAGCATATTAGGCATAATCTTTTTCAGGAGTTTGTTTTGCAGTTTCCATGTTGACAGACCTCACAATAAAAGTCTTACACAAATTATCTTCCTTTCAGTGCCAAGAATAACTTAATGCTACAAGCCCTATTACATATATGCCCCAGCCTTCTATCATATATTAACTTGCGGAGAAGGTAGTGGCTCGAGGCAGAATCATCTTTTCAGGTATGCACTTGCTCCAATTTGCCAAAACACGGTACCTTTAGACATGGTACCTTTAGAAGTGGACTTGTCAGAATGAGAAGTTATACAGTGGCCTGCTGGAAATCTAAAACTGATTATTATTAGAATCAATAAGAATAAATATGAATAGCCATTCATTGAAAGGGAGGTCACTAAAATTCTAGGTGGTTTCGCTCATTGCTTGCAAGTAAGAATCTGTCAACATTTCTATTAAATACAGCTATTTCTAGAATGTTACAACTATAAAACTTATGTTGGAATAGAAGCCCCATTAAAAATATCCAACAAAGACTATTTCTTCATAAAGTTAAAAATAAATTTCACTTAGCTCTATGAACTTGAAATAGTCAGAATACCATATGTATTTCAATGACATATCTGTTTACTTGCTTCTGAAACGGCTATTGACGGACCCCCTCAGGATACAATTCAAACTTTTTAAAATGAAGCAATAAGATAAAACAGAATTATAATACTCTAAGAGATTAGCAGAATTTCATTTTTTAGGAAAAATGGTAGAAAAGTAAAATTTCATTACAACAAAAATCTAAAAGATCAGATTCCAAAATATTTAATGCATACAGGAGTAGTTCATTACTAACCAAACCAAATTTTCTTGTTTAAAACTTATACTTTAGTGAGGGTGTTAATAACCAAAGTTACTCTTTCTAAAACAAAAGAATATTCTTCATTTCTAAAATAACTAGAATTATTATAATACAGGGGTTTTTTTTTTGTTTTCAAATCTTATTAACATCATTTTTTGTCTTCACCCACTTATTTGGTGTCAAAGTTTTCCTCCCTTATTTCTTCTATTTGTTAAATATAACTTTGCTCATAATTTAAGTTAGGAAAAAAGTCAATACCAGTCACCAAACATTTAATAAGCATATATAATCAAAAACATATATATAAAGAATTTCAACTTTAAAATTAAAAGATGAGAAATACTTCGTGGATATTATTTTCTTTATCACGTGGTTCTCAGGGTCTTGCACAGTATTGCTGGGCTTGAGCATCAGCAGGAAAGAATGCAGACACCAGGGTTCCAGTTCTAGTTCTAACTTTTGAGTTCTAGTTTTGCTCCTCAGTATGACTCTACTATCATGTTAAAATTTCCTTGGTAATTACTGAAAACTACCTGTGAAGCTATCTTCACTTTCTGAATGCATTCACCACGCAGCTAGTGAGTGTTCTGCATGTACCAACCATGGCTTCTGAGGCAGAGATTTAAAAGATAAACACAAACTTTTATATCTTTGACCTCTTGGAGCCTGGAATCTAGCAGAGAAGGGAAACATTATGCAAATAGTTACATGAATATTTATGCATAGTCACACCACCTGCTACAAAAGAAAAACCTGGTGAGAATGGGAGTGCATAACCAGGGAAGGTCTCTCTGAGGAGATGACATTCAAATTGAGACATTCAGAATGAGCAAGTGTGAGCCACATGAAGCAGAAGGAAGGTGGAAGAAAAGTCGTCCAGCCAGGAGGAATCAGAGCAAGAACGCAGGGAGGTAGGAAGGGCTCCAGAAATGTAAGGAACTGAAAGGCAACCTTCAGAGCCAACGGTGGGAAAAGAGGTGAGATGAGTCTCCTGGGTGGAGCAGTCAGATCATGCACAGCCTTCCTTTCAGATTATTGTCCATGTCCTGGATTGTGGCCTTCAGCCTAGGTGCAAGGGGAAGCACATCATCCTCAATGGAAAGCTAGAAACCAACGGAGTTCTGGAGATGTAGTCTGCAGCCTCCAGGGGTACAGAGCAGGGCAGAAAATGGCAGGCAATGGATGGAAAGAGGGTGCTGTGGAGGATATCCTAGAGGACTTCACTGAAGAGTTTTACATAGGGCTGTGCTTTGATGAGACCTACATTTATTAAACTGATAAGAACAGATACTACACTTGACCTTAGCCAAAAGGCCGAGAAGCAGTAAGAAGACTTACATTTATACAAAATTCCCTGCTAAGTAAAGGATGGATGAGGATACTTGTATTACAGCAAAATCATGATGTCTAGGATCACAGGGTTAATGGTGCAGATGAACAGGAGTAAACAGGTTTGAGATACAATTTGAAAACACAATGGAAAAGACTTGGTGATACGGTGGAGAGGAAAGAGAGAAGGTGGTGTTGAGAATGACAGCTCAATTTCTGAAACAAGCAAGGGCAGTACTGAATCACCCCTGGATCGCGCGCTGTATGTACTGTCAGAGGAAGTACAAAAGCAATCTTCACTGAGTTAAAAAACTTGGTTTCTTCACAAGTCTTTAGTAAAAGTAGTTAACTAAGAAATTCTATTCAATTTCTACACATATGATGTTCAAACATATACATTCAAATAATATATTTAAATTCTAAGCCCCAAAGAAGAACTTTGGTAGCTTTGAGAAGTGGATATCCTCTAGCTCAACACCATGTTTACAAAATAAAAACCTTCATTTATATTGTGCTTCACGGATTTCTCTCTCCACCTCCACTGCTCACTCTCATACAAGCCACCGTCATCACTCATTTGAATTCCTATAAAAGCCCCTAACCAGTCTCCCTGTTCTCACTCTCGCCTCCAGTCTAGGCTCTACGCAGCAGCCATGAGTGACCCTTTAAAAACTGAAATCAGATCACACCACTCCTCCTCTCAAAACCCTACTCCAGCGGCAGTCTCCCTTAGAGGGAAAGCTAGAGTCCTTAAGCGGCCCACAGGCCCTTATGCGCAATCTGACCCTCACCTCTCTCACCTCACCCCCTCACTCACGCCACTCCAGCCTGGCAGCCTGTTGCTGCCCCTCAGACACCCTAGGACTTTTGTGCTGGCTGTTCTCTCTGCCTGGCACACTCTTCTCACAGATGTCTACATGTCCATGTGGCTTTTCCTTCACCTAATTTGACCCTTTACTCAAATGTTACCTTCCCAAGGATGCCCATCCTGACCACCCTATTTAAAATTGCACCCCACTTCCCAACTCTACCCCACCCCGCCTACAGCAGCCCCAGTTGTCCTTACTCATATTTTTTTTTTACTTTTACCCATTGTGTTAATTATATTTTATGTAATTTACTTATTTACTATGCATATTTTTCATTGTTTATCTCTACCCACTAGAATATAAGCTGCAAGGGAGCAGGGATTTTTGTCTGTTTTGTTCACTGATATACCCAAGTGCCTAGAATAGTGTCTAGTATATAGCAGGTGCTCGATAAATTTATTTGTAGAAGAAAATGAATGAATAAATGAAGGACAAAGCATTATCTGCTTGAATCATGCCTACAAACCCTGTAAGGTAATATTCAAACAATTATTACCATTATGTAGATGAGAAAGCAGCATCTGTAAGAATTTGGATGATTTTCCTATGAGTTAGTATAGCAAACCAGAACATAACTCCAGATTTACTGACTCTTAACTTCAGTAAACCCCATTTTTCACTGTTTCCCCATTATCAGGTTTTTAAAGCTTCTACATGCACACATGCACATACACACACATTCCCCATCAAGACTGTTAGCCTAAACACAGGTTCATTTTCACCTACTACAAATAGTATTTGCTTGGGTGACAGGAGAGGAAGTGGACTTCAGTGTTTTTCTCTCCCTGATAATCAGAGTAAGCTATCAGGAAAGTAAAGAGAGAGGACTGATTTCTAACTCTATCAACAAAAACTTCAGATCTGGTTATAAAGCTGGGAAAACACAATTCAAAACAAACAAGATGTGGCAACCAAGTAAAAGTACATAACATTATGGTGGCCAGGACTTAATTACACAAAATGGTTTAAAAAGGCTGAGCTTCAATGTTCCAATTTTTCATGAGAATTAAACAGATAAATCAGGGAGGGGGCAGGGACCTCTTTGCCTTCTGTCACCACAGTGACATGCAAATGAATCTTCTTATAGGAGCCTTTGAAGAAAATAAACCAAATAAACTGTTATGTTTAGCACAAGAACGGGGTGGGGGAGAGACAGGGATACAAAGTATGAGAGAAAATAAGGAGAACAATATTAATCAATAATGTAAGTTTTCTAAATATTTTTTTCTTTTAAAAGTGAAAAATTTTCTATTTCTCTACTTATAGAAATTTATAAATTTTCATATTTTATAAAAAATTAAAAATACTTACAATCCTATCAGCCAGGGTAGAGAAAACCACTTACAATTTTAGATAAGCTAGCTATCTAGACTTCTATGTATGTGTACAAATTTTTAATTGGCTCATTTTATACATGTTTTAAACACCTTTTTCACTTAAGCATATATCAGAGCCATCTTTCATGTAAATGAAAATATTTTTTCACATCCACATTTTAATGTCTGCATAATTGTAATTATGTGAATATAATATATTTCATTTACCTACTTCCCTATTGTGAGATACTTGAGGTGTCTGCAGTTTGTTTCCTCTCATAAACAGCTATACAATTGATATTTCTGTACATATGATTTTGTACATGTGAGATTTTCATTTCAAAAAGTTCAAGAAATGAAACTCCTGGATCAAAAGGCAAGCAAATTTCCATGTCTTTTCATTCATATTCCAAGACCATTCTCAAAGGTGATTTCAAGTTTATACGCATATCAATGACACACAAGAATAGTCATTTCCCCCACAGCAAGTATTACTATCTTCAACTTCACTGATTTACCAGGTGAAAACTGATCTCTAAAGATGTTTTCTGTGCCTTTTTATTACAAAATTTTACATGCTTATTGGTATGATCATCTTTATATATATAATGGTCTGTTTCTGTTCCCCAAATGCACAAAATTAAAATCACTAGGAGTCCCAGGAATCTGAATTTTTAACACACTCCACAGATGATTCTCATGAACACTCAAATGTGAGAACAGCTAACGTATATACTAAATATTTACATTGCTGAACAGCTTACAACAAATTTTGGTTTACATTGTCTCAACAGATCTACGCAATAAGCAGGTAGAGCAGGATGATCCGCAGATACTTCCAGATATTTAAAAAGAAAAAGACTCAGAGAGGCCTAGTAACTTGCCCAAGATCACAGAGCTAACAAGAGCAAGAACTCCTTTCATAATGCTAAAAAACAGAGACAAAAGATACTCCAATTTCAAAAATGGTAAGCTGTGAACAATTATGCATCTTAAGTTGGAGAATATTTGGTAGAAACCTATGTGACTCAGGCAGGTCATAGTTAACCTTAGGATTAAAACTCACCAGGTAGGGAAACATTATATAACTTTTCTATGTTTCAAACTGATGTTTTTTAAAAAGAAATTAAAAAGAAATAATCCTATTAGCCAAATGTGGTGGCGGCATGCCTGTAGTCTTAGCTACTCAGAAGGCAAGAGGATGGCTATCGCTTGAGCCCAGGAGTTCCTAGTTGCAGTGAGCTATGAGTGCGCCACTGCACCCCAACCTGGGCAGCAGAGTGAAACCCTGACTCAAAATTAAAAAAAAAAAAAAAAAAAGCAATTCTCCCTATCTGTGAATAGGTAAATAAATAAACCCATTCTTTAAAACAAACAAACAAACAAACACTCCCACAGAGAAAACAAAGAGTGTGTATTGGGTAGGAAGTATGGTACAAAGCATCCATTTTCTACACTGACAGAACCCCACAAATGGCTTTTTCATTTTGAAAAGGGGAGTATTCTCCATGACGAGAATGCAAATGCCACACTTGGACAATCCTGTATATTGCAGTGTAGTGGTATCTGGTGTGGAACTACGATCCAGTGGAAAAGTGTTTGGAACACTTAACAGTTAATGACAAATAGCCCTTTGTCATTAACTAACTATGAAGCTTTGTTATCAAATCTTTGTGTCACAGTTTCCTAATCTGTAAAATGAGAACAATTCCAACCTGATAGAATTT
Organism: Lepilemur ruficaudatus; assembly: GCA_963574885.1. NCBI lineage: Eukaryota > Metazoa > Chordata > Mammalia > Primates > Lepilemuridae > Lepilemur > Lepilemur ruficaudatus. Next base: position 12,394 of record CAUYRT010069688.1, read on the forward strand.
TTATAAAGGTAAAAAGAAACAAAATAATAGATAAAGTGGTTATTATTTTTTTAAAAAGGTATGATTAAGAATTACAGTTGCATTTCTGAAAGATTGACTTACTCATTTGGAAGAAATTGGTTGCTTCCATATGATCTTATAGAATTTTGAAAACTTACCTAACTGATTAGTACACAATAGCTATAGTAAGCAATCATACAAACTAGGACTCCAACAAAAACTCTATTAAACCATTCAAGAAAAGCTGGGTTATCACTGAAAAGGTTGTGATGTACACTTCTCAGGAAAAAAAAAAAAGACCTTGCAATACTCAAAATATGTATCAAGTTTGTTTGGGAAGGCATTTCATACAAAAACAGAAAACTAATAACGTTTTCCTTTCTCCAAAGACGAATTTAAATGTTAAAGTAATGGAACATATATTGGTCACATATGCTGTATCACTAAAGGCTAATTTACAATACTTTAAAATCTGGGAAAAAATATAGAGCTTTTTGACAGATTGGTAAGTTCTTTTCTTCAGTGGTACTCAATACCTTTTGGTAAAAGAAAATTTGGAATACTAATGTTCAAGAAATAGCAGTTAGCATCTTCTTATATTGCGGTGCTTCTCAAAAATAATCTTGTTATACTAATATAGAGCTCTTTATGTTTCCCGAAATATAAAGGAAAATGTTTTTATTTCTGAAGACACTGGTATAAACAGCTTTTCAATTCCACGTTTTGCACTTCAACACTTATGTATGTTTTTGCACATTAAGACAAGAAACTGAGGGACCCTACGTATAATGGTTATGATGGTCACTAAATATAATAATCATCTAAGCTTCAGTTAGCAAAAGAGTACAGTCTACTTTTTTTAAAGGACTCAAAAGAATTTCAGTACATTTTAGCCAATAATCCTAAGGAAGCAGTCAGTGGTGTGGCCTACGGAGCTCCTCAGGAACGGGCATGGTCTTTTTTTCCTCTTTGTATATCAACAGGTCTATCTGTGCCTCGGGCAACAAAGATACACTGCAAAATTTCTATTGAATAAATAAATCCCACATTATTTAAACATTTTTGCTTTTGATAAATAAGACATAACATATATCACATTTTATCACTTCACTTGGCTATTAGACTTCTCAAGACAAAGCAAATCATCAGTTATCCTTATCATGACATCTTCCAACACAACTAGATTGATAATTCTAACCAAAATAGAAGCCACTGTTATTGCTGCTCATGTTTGTTTTGTTTTTAATTGAGCTGGCTGAGAATTTGATTAAATTGGCTCTAATCCCATCCTAATGATTCCATCAGTTGTGTCCACAGATACAAACTGCCTGAGCCTTCCTTTGCTTTTTAAAAGTACAGACATTTAAAAATATTTTTTTATAAACAAAATGAAAGTGAGACAAATTTTAAAGAATAAATCAATATTAAAGACTCCTATCTGGATGTTATTTTAGAATACAGAGGCAGAGAATTTCTCTGTGGGCTGGCAAATTTTAATACTCATCCAGAAGGTTGATTTACAATATCTCAATCACTGGAGTGTCTGAAGTTTAATTGATTAATATTCATAAAATGTTCAAAGTGCAAATTCTCATATTTATGATGCAAATATGAAAATATTTATATCAAGGTTAGTATTCACTATTTTGAGTTCAATCTACAACTTACTAAGAATCAATACACACACCAATAGAACACAGTTTCCATCAAATAAATACAATATTTTAAAACACCAAATTTACATACATTTGTAAATAAAGTGGCAACATTTCTTCATGAGAAAGTTCATAAATTCATTCATGATTATATAAATTAATTTACTAGCTTTCAAACCCTGTCAAAAAAAAATTATGATCAATTTCTTTTGTACAATACACTTTATACATGGGGAGGTTGTTTATGTAAAAGAATTTATCATTTAGGATTTTGGCCATACCAGCCTTAACCTGTAACCTTAATAATGTTTTATAAATGAATCTGTCATCACAGCTAGCATGGACCGACTGCTTAGTGTACAAAGCACTGTGTAAATGTTCTTTAGATGTTAACTCCCATGATAATCCTTTAAGATAGTTATTATGATGCACAGATATTTCTTATCCCCATTTTACAGAAAGGCAATTGAGATCTGAAGTAAATTGTCCAAGGTTACTCAGAAAGCAAACGGCAGAATCAGGAATCAAGGCAGGCTTCTCCTCTTAGCCATTCCCTTACAGGGTTCACAATGAGAACCAGTATTAATTAAAAACCCTTGGCTTTGCTAAGGAAAAAAGAGAAAAATCTTTATAATAAACCTACTATAAAGCAGTTTAAAAAGTAAAGCATAAAAAGTCCATTAATTCTATGTCTTCACATCCAAATTTGAATTTTTTAATCAACTTACAGTTGCATCTGAGCAGTAATAGTCAATAGCACGATAGCAAAAGTAATAGTAGAAAATGCCAAACTTTATCAATCAATACTGTCACCTTCTTTTTATAATGTTGCTGGGTCCTTTTCAAAAATGTTCACTCAGCCGGGCGCGGTGGCTCACGCCTGTAATCCTAGCACTCTGGGAGGCCTAGGCGGGTGGATTGCTCAAGGTCAGGAGTTCGAAACCAGCCTGGGCAAGAGCGAGACTCCCATCTCTACTAATAATAGAAATAAATTAATTGGCCAATTAAATATATATAGAAAAAATTAGCCGGGCATGGTGGCACATGCCTGTAGTCCCAGCTACTTGGGAGGCTGAGACAGAAGGATCGCTTGAGCCCAGGAGTTGGAGGTTGCTGTGAGCCAGGCTGACGCCATGGCACTCTAGCCCGAGCAACACAGTGAGACTCTGTCTCAAAAAAAAAAAAAAAAAAAGTTCACTCAAGCCACATTTCTTTTGACACTTGCAACAAACTCTGACTGTAAGAAAAACAAGTATTGCTACTTGTGTTCAATGAGATAGTACAAAGATGAGGAAACTCAGTATCCAGAAGTTAGGAAAATGCTGGGGATACCAAGGCTGTTTGAATTTAGACCTCCAAAACTTAGAATGGAGCTTGGCACATAGTAGGTACTCAAGGTACCTCTATCTAGGACCATAACCTGGATCTTCTACCTGTATGCCGTGTTCTCTTTCCATACTATCATATTATCACTCTTCTCACAGGGCTCAAAGCATGTCTTAAAGCAAGATGCATGGGAATTGAGATTTATCAATTTTCATGGTGAGAAACTCTGAGTCAAAAACTATACATTGTGTTTCCGGAAAGAAATAAATAAAAATATATTTATCAATAATATCACTTATGAAAAGTATGCAATGCCTTCTAAAAGTGAGGTCAATATAGGAAAGCTAAAGCATCAAATTAAGAATTGTTTAGCTGAAGCTGTAATCTCCTTTAGAAGGTATTTTTGAGGATGGGTCATTCATCACTTTTCAGAGTTTTGTACTGGTCCACAGAGGAGGAAATGAAAATTTCTTTCCTACATGGCTGCTCCAAAGATTGAATGAGATACTGTTCTGAAAGTGTTCAGCATAGAACCCTGCTTAATAAATGTTCATTTAATCATTTCAAATAAGTCCGATTTAAAATGACAAAATAAAACGTGTACCCATAGATTCCTTTAATTCTCATATGACCTGGCTTTTCAACCACAATTTTTATATTAGTGGTTTGTTATTTAAATTTAATTTTTAATAGTGTTGCCATCTTTTCCTGATTACTTTTATTAACAAATTTAGGGAAAAAAATACAATAAGTTCATCTGTCTTACCCTAAACCAGATGTAACCTGTTAGGATTTTTGTTCATTTGTTCATATTTTATCTTACCAAGGAAAAAGAAATACAAAGGACAAATGAGACAGAATTTAAGATCCATGCTATAATATCCTATACACTTATTTGGGTCCTAAATTTGCATCTAACCATTAGCGTAGTCGACACAAGATCCAAAAACGTTAGTTACACACTTCACACTGTCAATGAGATTAAAAGCATAAGGAATAACTGAAGAGAGGCACAACTATTCTTGGAATTAAAATTCAACAGGAAATGTTCCCTCAGGTTCCTCATATTATAAAAAACAATCATAGTTTCATAGGATCATATTGTCGAACCCTATAGTCCCAACCCCAGGGTAATGGGTGCTGGTCCTTGGCCTGTTAGGAACCAAACAGCAGGAGGCGAGCAGCGGGTGAGCCAGCAAAGTTTCATCTGTATTTACAGCTGCTCCACATTGCTCTCATTACCACACAAACTCCACCTCCTGTCAGATCAGTGGGGGCATTATATTCTCACAGCAGCACAAACCCTACTGTAAACTTTGTGTATGAGGCATCAAGGTCGTGGCTCCTTATGAGAATCTAATGCATGATGATCTGAGGTGGAGCTGAGGTGGTGATGCTACTGCTGGGGAGTGGCTGCAAATACAGATTATCATTAGCAGAGAAGTCTGACCGCACAATAAATAAAATGCACTTGAATCATCCCCCAACCATTCCCCCACCCCCATCCATGGAAAAATCGTCTTCCATGAAACCGGTCCCTGGTGCCAAAAAGGTAGGGGACCGCGGGTCTAACCAACCTAGAAATGGGCTAATGGCATCTCCACAAGTAATTCTGCATTTCACTAATGCGATGTCTTTGGCACACAACCCTTCAAAAAACTTGATTCAGGAAAATATTTTTATAAGATCTGGGAGAATGGGCAGAATGTATGTCCTTCAAGCAATTCCTCTTACAGGAGGTTCGTTCACATAATAAGATACTACTAAGTAACAACTAACAGCATAATGCCTGGAATACAGTTTTCGTTTGCTGCCAGTTAAATAGAGAACCACATGTCCTACAGATAATAAAACTGTAAAATGTAAGAAGCCTTCCAAAGCCAAGCACCTAAATACAAGGCATCCCCTGGCAGAGACAGTACTATTGCAGTGCCTGGATTTTCTCCAAAACTCATTCTGAAGACTCTCCATACCCTAGATTAAAAGTTAATCCTAATACTTAGTCTTAAAATAAGCAGGAGAAAAGGGACAAATGGAGTGACAATTGAGAAATAACAAATTAATAATTGATGAAACAAGATTACCTATATTTTGATAATTTTGAAGCTGAGTACTGAAGATGGATATATGGAGTCCACAATTTAAAAGTGAAAATAAAAATCTATTGAAGTATCCAAAAATAACCTAACTCTATACAGTACTAGTCTTAATGTACTCTTTAAGACAAATTTATCTTAAAAATAAAGCTACCAAGAAACCTAAAATAAATATACATATATTGCATATAATTAAATTAGTTGTATTTTACATATATTTACTTATATAATTTTTACATATACAAATACACACAAACAGAATATGATTGCTTCTTTTAAACCAATTATTTATACACTTGGAAACATTTGCCAACATAATAAACTTAGATTTTAAAAAGTTTATGTGTAGCCATCTTTATGGCAATGATAAAATTATCAGGGTCAGCCTCCAGTCTGGGCTCCTTATAATTCCAAATGCTAAAACAAACATATCCACCTATAAAAAAACATTTTTTTTTGTTCTTTATAGCAGCATTCCAGCTCATTAAAAAGTATTATCAGATGATTAAGGAAAAAGTTGAAGGAAAGAAGCAGTATTGTATTTTCAGGTTAATTAATGCACCTGGAAATGTTTAAGAAGTTCCATATATATAGTCTGATAGTTAAATACATAAACTTTGGGCCCAGATGCTTAAATTTAAATCCCAACTCTGCCACTGCCTATGTAATCCTGGGAAATTCTTTCTGTGCCCCAATTCCCCCCTTTTTATGAGGGTAATCTACCTCTTGGGTTCTTCTGCAAATTAAAGGTGATAAATACCTAGGTAAGACCCTTAAAAGAGTATCTAGTATAGTAACAGCTGATAAATGTTAGTTATACTACGGATAATAGCAATCAAATTTCTATAATTATTAATAACAATTAATAATTATCATCAATAGCAATGCATGATTTTAACTGACCTATCAGAAATTGATTCCTACTGATGTCTATGCCAATGGTCTCCTTACTGGGCAGGTTCTGATGGAGCTGAAATAATCAGGGCTACATGCTGAGTTTAAACAGCTTTCTTACAACTGATTATTACCCATAGATTCAAAGGCCAAGAGATTATAATAATAAAACCTGAAAGCAATCTAATATTATCCCCGGTTAAAAGAGGTAATATAAGAATGGTACCTGACTCCTGACATTCCTAGTGTAAAATCACTGGCCTGAAATACCCAGATTTAGATTTTCAGTTGGAAATCAGTTTGGACAAAAAGCCAATGAATCAATAATCTGTGGGGAACTCCTGGCCACTTTTCTTAAAGTGAGTTTAATTGTACTCTCAATCTGCTGTAGGAGTGATGGTGCTTTCTAAACTGACTTTCAGGTGTACAACCACACGGATTACTGAACTGTGAGATGTACCCACACCCCAACTCGAATATGAAAGAGCACGCCTTCGGGGAAGTCAAAGACAAAACTCTTGAAAGAGAAACATGGGAAAATCACACTACACCATTAACAGTTTTGCGACTTAAACTGATTCCTAAAATGTGACCAAGTATCCCTCCAGGGATTCAAGTCTTCCATGTCTTTGCACCCCAAAGAAGGTGAGGGACCTATGGGCAATAATCGAAAAATGAACAGGAGGAATGCTTTTCATCTATTAAAACGCCTAGATAAAAGATACACTTGATGACTTTTATAACCACTTGCCAGTGGGAAAAACAGATTCTTTTGTAAAAATCCAAGTTGGGATAACCCCTCTTCTCATCATCTTCTCAGTTCTTTGTAAATTCTTGCCAGGAAAGAAAACTGACCATGCTTGTAATAAGTATGTTAGAAGCCAGTTTTGGAACAGTACTAAAATCACCACTGTTCCACCCCCCATGGATGGGCATGGAGGTATCGCCCCTGAGCTAGCACCAAGGGCTGGGAGTGTAACTATGGAAGTTACACTCATTTCAGGCTTACAGCACACAACTGTTTGCCCAAAATACAGTGGTTATGTATTTTGGGAGACCGCAGATTCCTCATCCAAGAACTGAATGTTATGTTAACGAGCAACAGGGTTCCAGAAAACCAAATATGATATCCACTCAGAGGAGCTTATAACTCTGGAGAAAATCAACTCGTGAGTATCCATGAGACATTTAAGAATGTCTGAGAAAGCTTAACACTGCATGAGAAAGTAAATTATGAAGGAAAAAAAGACTAAAACAGCAATGCAGAAAATTTAAAACACATGAGGTGTAAATCTGGGTTGTCAAGACTAAAATCAACGAGGAGAAAATAAAAACATTAGAAAGAGACTTTTAAAAATCCCAGAAAATAAAATAAGAAATGCACACACATAGAAATGGATACAGATACACATAATTTTAACACCTGCCATCTAGTATACAATAAATATTGAAAGTATGAATAAAAATGATTTTTAAAAATAAGCATAATTTTAAGTCATTTAAAAAGCTGAGATCTGACTTAATAAGAAATCCAAAACACAGTAATTGAGATGTAAAAAGTAAAAAATTAAAGTAACTAGGGTTAAGAATTGGCAGGAAACAAAGAAAAGGTAAATGTTTTTAAACTGTAATCCCACTGACTCATATCAAAGCAGGCAAACTAGTGACTATTAACTATTCAAAAAGTTCCTCACTGGAGGCCACTCAGCTGAATGTTCCCTGTCAGCCCACCTGAGTTTCTCAAATTCACTTTACAGGTGAGTGGGAAGCAAAAAAAAAAAAAAAAAAGCTGCAAAGAAACTTCCAGCTAATATTGAGTGAGTTTACGTTATTTTCTGATGTTTGTTTCCTCCAAAGACCTTATTCTTTCCTCTGCATCACTGTCTCTCCTACTACCACTATATTTTATATGTCAAGCTTTTTATTATTTGCATAATTATGTTCTTAAAATCTACAGGTATATTAGGCTGAGATTTGACAAGTAAAATATTGAAGTGTCTTTCATAATATTTCAACTAGGTATCCACTAACAACCATAAAAGACTCCTTCTGTTCCAAAGATTCAAATCAATTCAACAAATATTTATTCATATGTTCAGGAAGGAAGGCTTTCCCTAGCTTTAAATCCTTGGCCTAATTAAATGAGAGGAATACCAGTGCCTCAGAAGAGACCTGAATCCCAGGGTTTTTTGTTTGTCTGTCGTTCCTCAAAAACAGCCCAACATTCTCCTTAAGTACACCTTATCTCCCAAAACACTTTTAATTCATTTTTAAAAACAATTATTTAAATAACAATTACGGACCAAAGGTAGAAATGAGCACTTACTAGAAAGCAAATAGCATACATAAAATAAAAGACTTAATTCCTATACACATGGACGGCACAATTCTGCTTCTAGGAACATAACCAGAAAATAATGAGACAAATCGTTCCTTCAATCATTCAGTGCCAGGCACTACTCTGGATACATGAAATATAACAGTGAAAAAATAGGCAAAGATCCCTACCTGTACGGTGTTTATACTTTCATATGACTTACACAATCTTTTTTAATTTACCCAGTGAAGATGATGCTGAATCTTTGTGTATATACTAAAGTTTTCTCAGTCAAAACATATTTCACATTACCAAAGACAGTTCTCCAGTATTTAATACGCAAAGGAACTGTTATTTTTGCAAAAGAAAGGACTTTTGGTGGAACATGGACATATCATACTCAGATCTCTAAAAACCTTAGTTTTTTTGTACTTCAGATTTCTAAAGAATGCTATAAAGTATAACAAACTGGATAAGAACAAAATGGTGTGAAATTTGACTTTTAAGAAATTATCTTACGGAATTTTCTTAAGCATTTATAGGAATGTATGTTTTCCAAACTGTTTTTTTAAAGATCAAAGTGAATTGTGATATACAGAAAAATATCAGGCCAGTTTTTATGAAAGAAAAGCAGGAAAACTGAAAGTGTAAGATCATAAGGCCGGGCGCAGTGGCTCACGACTATAATCCTAGCACTCTGGGAGGCCGAGGCAGGAGGATCATTTGAGCTCAGGAGTTCGAGACCAGTCTGAACAAGAGTGAGACCCCGTCTCTACTAAAATAGAAAGAAATTAGTCAACTAAAAATATATATAGAAAAAATTAGCTGGGCATGGTGGCGCATGCCTGTAGTCCCAGTTACTTGGGAGGCTGAGGCAGGAGGATCACTTGAGCCCAGGAGTTTGAGGTTGCTGTGAGCTAGGCTGAAGCCACAGCACTCTAGCCTGGGCAACAGAGTGAGACTCTGTCTCAAAAAAAAAATCATGCTTTTTAAAGTTTACTATTTATTCATTATGAAATTGTGGATTTGCTAGATATATTTCATATACAGTCTACTCAAAAATCCATTTAAGTGTTGGCTATTAAACCTAACAGTCTTTTTTTTCCCCTGCATTTTGCTATTCATGTCACTTGATTTTTCTCTGTAAAGACAAAGCAAAAAAATACTATGTACTTGTACTTTTCAAACTGAAAAGAGAAAACTATCATTATAATTCTGAAATAAAAACTGCAATCTAAATTAATCTTAGGAATTCATTTTGGGAATATTAACAGACAATATCAAAAGAAGTTCAAACAGAACTTATAAATACAAGTAGAAAAAAATGTGCCACACCATATGTATGAGGACATTTTAAAGTAAAATAAAAAGAGAAAGAATCCTAGATTTCCAATAGTAGAGGACAAGTTGAACATACTGTGATAAATCCATGTACCAGTTGTATTCAAACATTAAAAAGTGGTGCATGAGTGTTCTTTTATTTATAGGGAGAGATGTCAAGTCAGAAGAATGATCTTATGAGTTGTGACTAGGTTGGATAAAGCCCCTGAAGACTGCCAACATTCAATCATAAACTTAATATATATAAGAATTATGTAGCCCTAAGAGAAAGAATATGAAACTGCAGAATTCCATTAAGTCTGTAATGTAGATAGAAAAAAGATTTACCTATCTTAAGAGCTAAAGAAATTCAAAATCCAATCAAATTATCAATCAAGGAAGGAACTTGAGACTATTAGCACAAAGAAGTAATATATAAATGGAATCCAAGGATGTAGCATACATGATTACCTCCTTTCTTGAAGTGATGGAATCACTGAAAGAAACAGGGTTCCACAGAACTGATGTACACTTGTGACTAAGATCCAATCTTTGTCCCAGCGAAAAGCGTTAGTGTTTGTGCAACCTTAACCAACCCAAAAAGACAACTGCGAAATTTATCTGGAAAGGGAACTCCAGAAGTTATGTAAAAATCACATGATTATTTTATGGGAGAAAAAATATCTTTCAAACATGGGAAGGTTTGAAATGAAATACAGAAAAGCTTCAGAAAATCAAAACCATAACTTAGTACTCTTGTATTTATTACATATATATAATTAATTGATTTGGCTTGTTTGTATGATATTGAAATAGTGAAGAACTTTATCATATTTATATGTTTAATTTATTGGATGTATAAGAATTACTTAAGAACATCTAAAGGCTTATCAAGCAATATTCACACACTTGAAGCTCTGACTCACGTGGGGCAATGGCAATATATGTAAACTAAACACTTGTACCCCTGTCATTTGCTGAAATAAAAAACAATACTAATAGATAAAGTATCTTAAATTTTGAAATGCAATTTAAAATGTTTGAAAGCATTTAAATAGCTGAGTTTGTAAAGGATACTATAATTCTTCAAAGGCTCTTAAATGTGGTTGTTAAAATCTGCCAGACTTACAAAAAATATATATTTTTAAATTCTACCAGAAAGATTAAGAACATCTGAACTTTAATAACTTGAATATTAAATCTAGAACCAAAATAAATATCTGAAGTCTTATCTTCACATTAAAACTATCCCCACAGGCACCAAACATTTTATATTTAAAAACTGACATGGAATGGCATAGCATCACATGAAAAGAATAAATAGAAGCATATTGGAGTTAGGATGAGCATATTTACTTAAAGAAAAAAAAATCTGATAAGATATTCCCCAAAATGTTACCTCTGTTTAACTCTGACTGTTATGAGCTGTTTGGGGGCTTATCTGACTTTCTCACCTTTTCTGCAGTGAATAAAGTATTGAGGGGGTGCTTTTTACTTAGTAGTTATGTGATCTGGGGTAAATGATTTAACCTCTCTCACCTTTAGTTTCCTCTTCCTTAAGATGGAGATAAGATGACTACTGAAAAGGACTGCTGTGAGAATCAGAAATGACAAATGAAAAGAAGCTGAGCTAAAGACTAGTACACACAGTAAATGTCAGGAAGGTTTTGTTCCCAGAGGCTCCCCTCTGCTGGCCATTGTACCATAAGAGAAGCTGCCAGCTTAAGGTCCTTTGCCACTAATGGAATTTTCCAGACAGGCCCTGGAACCTTGTCCACCATGACCCAATGCTCCTGGAGAAGCTCTTTCTAAAACTCTCACAGGCAGTCATCATGAAGTTACTCCTTACAGCTCTCACCTGTGACACTCATAAAAGTTCCAAAAAGGATTACTCTGCTTGTAAAAAGCCACCTCTGAGATCTCTCCTGCTGCTATTCTTAAGTTATCTAGCGGAACTATTCGTTCTGACTCAATCCACAGGAAGGTCAGAGCTTTGCTGTCACTGTTCCTTTCTGCCCTCAGATGCCACTAATCTCATAATCCCATAGGCTTTGTCTGCTGTAGCCTGCTCAAGTCTATTCACCACCACTGATTCAAAGTTATTACCAAAGCTTTAACTGACATCATTCCCCAGCTCTTTCCTGCTTTTCAAGAAGGTGGAAAAGCTACACCTGTTTGGTCAAATGGTCTTGACCTCTAGTGTAACTGTTCTGAGGGTCTAACTGGACTAATCAATCTCTAATTGTAACTCTGTTGGTCACACATGTTCTTAGTTGCAGCTTTCCACATCAGGGACATAGACCAAACCTTTCACGGATGGTATTATAAATACAAAGACTATACCAATTCTGCACCACAGAACTATATAGATGGCTCAGGATGGACAGCAGACCTCACCTTTCTGTAAACTAAGAAATATTCTCATGTCCCACCCTAATAATTTGCTTTCTGTGGCAAAGAAATCACACTTGGGTATTTCCAAATTCCTCCTAGTCCCTATGCCAAATGCTCCTTTACATTTGTCCCTCCCTAAAGTCTAGCCATGATGTTCTAGCTCTCTGAGAAGAACCTAGCCACATTTAGTTATGATAATTACTCCCTGGTCCCACTCAAGAGGTACTCCCAGACCACAGCCTATCATTTCTCAATAATCTTCGTGAGGAGTTACAAGAAAGGAGGAGAATGTTCACCTTTGGTTGATAAAAAGCTTCAGCAAAAGTATCTTAAATAAATATCTGACCTAATAGATTACCTAATTCAATCAATTAAGTTCTCTGGAACTTAAAAACCTGAAATAGAACTGAATCTCTGGTCTCTCTCTGGCTATAGTTACCCACTCAAAGCAAATAGTTCCATAATCATCCAGTAGTTATTATATCATAATATGACTGACTCAGATGACCTAGAAAAAGGCTTTGATGTTTTGGTATGTCCAACACTGACACTTTAAAAATCTTCATTAATACTTTGACCTAATGGATTAAACTTTTTAAATGATTAATGAAAAATGTTTTGATTCTTAAGAATATTTGAAATTTATGTCAACATAAATGTAGCTGACTAAATTTCAAGCAAAAAAAATTCTTTCTCTAAAGTTGACTTAAACCATTTACAAAAAAGAAGCAAGCTCATTTAGTGGTGCATGCATTTCATACTTGAACAAATTGCTATATTATTTGAAGTACAAATATGTTTTTCTTTGTGATATATCCTATTAAATCAGGCTTTGATTATATTCAGATTCTTTTTATTCCATTGTTTAGGAAAAAGGAAACAGATAAAATATGAAAGGAAATAGACAAAGATTTTTATTTAAAATGTTGCATACTCATTTAATTGGATCTTAAGTATCTATTATTTTGTGTTAATCTTTATATACTGAAGCAAGTTTCAATTGTTAAGGTATGGCACTTCATGCATATACCATAGTTCCTCTAATATCTAGTTAAAGGAAATAATAAAACAGAGACTGATGGAAAAAAAATGTGTCATGAACTAAAAGAGCATGATTATAGCCAATCGACACACCTGTAATTATTTTTAATGCAAAAAATGGGATTTTTTTAAAAAAAGAATATACTGCCTGACATACTAAACTCTCAATAAATGTTAAGTGCTTTAGATACACATATTATTTCATCTGCTTGAGACAAGTGCTAGTAGCCTTTGGAAATAGATTCTGTCCTCATTTTCTGGAAAGGGAACCTAAAGGTTGGATAGAGAGCTAAGTTAACAACAAGAAAGAGGCAAAGCCAAGAATGAAAGCTAGGATGGCCTCCTTCCCAAAGCCTGTGGTTTTAAGACTTTTACATGGATTAGTCCTACTGTTGTACAATTGAGATAGCAATTTAAATGATAGTTTCTCCCTATATTTTTAAGAGTGATAGTGAAAAATTGAGCCAGAGGATAGTGAGGTTACTGAGAGCCAGATCACATGGCTGAAAAAAATATGTCAAATATCTAATAATTTATCACAGTGGACCCCCCCCCCATAATGGGTTAATATACAAAGAGTTCACACAACTCAATAGCAAGAAAACACATTACCTGATTAAAAAATGGACAAAGGACCTGAATAGACATTTCTCAAAAGAAGACACACAAATGACCAATAGGTATAAGAAAAAATACTCAATATTATTAAGTATCAGGGAAATGCAAATTAAAACCAAAATGAGATGCCATCTCATACTTGTTAGAATAGCTATTATAAAAAGACAAAAGATAACAAGTGTTGGCAAGGAGGTAGGCAAAAGGGAAACCTTGTATGATGTTGGTGGGAATGTAAACCATTATGGAAAACAGTATAGTGTTTCCTTAAAAATACAACTACCATATGATCCAGCAATCCCACTTTTGGGTATACAGCTAAAGGAAATGAAATCAGCATGTTGAAGAGATGTCTGTACTCCCATGCTCACTGCAGCATTATTCGCAATAGCCAAGATATGGAATCAGCCTAAGTGTCCAGCAACGGATGAAAGGATAAAGAAAATGTGTATGTATATATACAATGGAATACCATGCATCCTTAAAAAAGAAGGCAATCTTGTCATTTTCAACATGGATAAACATGGAGGACATTATGCTAAGTGAAATAAGCCAGGCACAGAAAGATAACATGATCTCACTTATATGTGGAATCTGTAAAAGTTTAACTCATAGAAGCAGACAGTAGAATGGTGGTTGCCAGAGGCTAGTGGTGGGGGAGGGATGGGAATGGGTAGAGGTTGACCAAAGGGTACAAAGTTTCAGTTAGAGAAGATGAGTAAGTTCTGGATATCTACTGTCCAGCACGGTCACTACAGTTAATAATAATGTATTGTATACTTGAAAATTGCTAAGAGAGATCTTAAAATGTTCTCACCACAAAAAAAATGGTATGTGAAGTGACAAATATGTTCATTAGCTTTTATTAATCATTTCATAAGGTATACATGGATCAAAACATCACATTGTACACCATAATATATACAATTTTTAATTGTCAATTATACCTTAATAAAGCTGGGGAGGGCAGAAGAACCTCACAGGATCACCTATTACTACAGTGATAAAAAGGAAACTCAATGTAAAAAAGGTTATTTCAAAGTCAGAGCTATGAAAATATCAAATACTAATTTACAGAAGTGTACAAAACCACTTAGTATGATCCCAATGAATCCAAGAATATGTACCATATGTACCATTTGATTAAGAAGCTACTAAAATATCTTTTCAGATGGTGCTGTTAAGTCCTAATACTCAGCTGCTCACAGTGGCTGAAATACTTGCTATAATAAGAAGTGGTGACCCTTTAATGTTCCATTTTTCTGGCCTTTTCAATTTACCACTGTACTCTTTATTTCTACTTTTTAACTGTCCTTTCAGTCCTGCCCCTCCCCTATCTCACTCATTGTATGAAGGTATCATGTGAAATAATGTCTCAAAAACCTGTATAACATGCCATTCCTCAGCAGAATTGACATGGTATCAAACAAATACAGCCGAAAAGTTAAAAAGTCCATGATGACTGTAGGTATTTACATCACTGTAAACAGACAATCTCTTTACTCTTTTCACAATAAACTGAGCAACTTCTCAAGATTAGAGAATCACCTGATTGTAGGGACACTGAGTACAGGCAAAAAAAAAATCAAACTAAACTTTTATAACTTTGCATTCCGAAGCAAGCTTCAATGGTCTCCAGGTTTAATACATCATACATATGCTATAGTCCCTCTATCTGAACCAGGGAAGGATAACATAAAAATTTTCTTTTTTTCCCAAAATAAGTTAGACAAAATTCCAGCTAATAAAGTATATGTTTCTTTATAAACAATAATATAATAATCTACAGAGCTTATCAACAATACATTTATTATGCACATTCATACTTTTTGCTCATACTTTTATTACATTAATACTTTTCATTCATTTTGAGACATGTGAAAAATGTGACTGCTAAGAATTAAGGAAAGAAGCAATTTTGAAATTGTGCCTAAATATAAGCAGGAAATCCCCCTCATTCCTCATCAATCAGTGGTTTAATCACAAGAGATGCCAATGAACCAGTGGAAGGTACATGATTTTTTTTTTCCTATTCACCAAAATAAGTTGAACAAAATTCCTGTACGACTGCATATTTATAAATCTAAGTTTCATATTCACCAACATTGCTACGCTGCTGTATCAATCATCTGGCTTAAGCCAAATAAGACCTTTTGCAACTTTGGAAGAAACTTCTATACAGGAAATTGTAAATTTGGACAGGCATAATTGTCTGAATATGTGGTGTTTTTACACCAATTATCACTCACCTTTATAACTATCTAAATATATGATATTCCATAATGGCCACAGTGGCCATATAATTACTTTATATATTTAATTATATGTTTTCTGTGTGAGACCAGAAAAAGGAAGCAACAGAATAACATGGTTTTCTCTATGCCAAATAACTTCAAGAGGTACTATCGCTATTGGTTTTTAAGGGTACAAAAATATTTGTTTGACAGCATCAGAATTCCTAGGGGAATTTCCGATATTCTTATAGATAAAAAGAATTCTGAATATCTGTGATCAAAATAACCACTTTCTTTGTAAATAATTTTATCAATAGAAAAAGGAAAATGATGCATTCTTTTGTTTGTTTGTTTGTTTTGCTTTGTTCCAACATATTCCAACATGAAGGAAAGACTCAAGAAATTGAAATCTCATTTTCAAAGCCTCTCTAGGGTAGTGCTAGAGAAACTGACAGGTGAGTACTATCTTTAAAAACATCATATATTTTTACCTCTATTTTCACATTTGGACTTCTTTCACATTAACCAAGGTGACAGTGAAAGGTCAGAGGTCAAAAAGATTAATTATCCCCAACACATAAAACCAAAGCAAACAAATATAAAAACAAAACAAACAAAGAAACCTCATATTATCAACTGCTATAGAACTGTATTTTACCCACTTCTCCTGTCCAGTGCTGCTGTCTTGATCACTATACTATTTCCTTGGTATAGTTTGAGAGTTTATTCAATGATTACAGTCTAACACACACACACACACACACGCACACACACACACACACAAGTTTCATATAATTATCCATTACCCTCTTTTTTAACAGACAAATAACTACTGATTGTAGTTTTCTAAAGGTTTTATAATGGGACAGGGGCTGTCATGAGAGATAAATGGTAGATGGTAGAAAGATCTGCAAAAAACTTGCGTTTGGCTTAGCCAAACTGATAATTCAATTGTTTCCCAGTAAATGTATCTCCTCATCCCAATAGGAGGTTCTGCCTAAGCACAACCAACTATGATATATCCGTTATCCATCAGATGTAACAATTTAGCAAACAACCTCTAGACTCTAGCATGACAACAAAATGTGATTTCCGGAAGTCATTTCCAAGTGCCTTCCTCCTCATATTAAGGGCTGATTTGCAAATGAACTTTTAATTTTGGTCTTGAGGGCCAGAGTTTAGAATCATTATGTTACCAAAAATTGTACTATTATCTACTTAATTTCTCTTTTTTAAAAATCAAATGAATTATCATTGGAATTGCACTTGCTACTTGCAATTGAAAAAAAGTTAAATTTCCTGTTAAAAATAAAAAGCAATGAAAATATGCCTCACTTTGATCAGCAAATGGTTTTTCACTTAGTAATAATCAGATTAGTTCTTAAGGAATTCTGAGAGGCTGAGATTTCAGAGGCCATTTTGAAACATAACCACTTCAAAGATATGCCCTGAAATAGAGGGCAGAAAAAGATAATGTCACCTGGGCCTTACAGCCATATTGCTTTTTAATATTATGATTTTAATTATATATTGAGATAAGAATAAGATAATCAATATGCATTTCTTTTGTTAACAAGACAGTATCCTAGTATATAGAGCTTTAGATGATCAATAATATCATTTGGTATGTACATATGTACCAGATGGTATGTTTAGTACTTCACATATATTATCCTTAAATCTCAAGTAATCTTAGTCACAACCATACATTCATAGACTTATAAATTTTTTTGTATTCTCCAGTAAAGTCAGTAACAGCATCAACAGCCATTCTTGCATAAATTGGTGAAGACCTATATACAACCATCTCACAAAAATAATAATAATAATTGGCAAAATCAAGTTATAAATCTCCCTTAACAGTTATGACAGGAGTCATGTGAAACTGGACAGCACAGTCATCAAGTATGGTCTTAAGGGGCAAGTTTTAAAACTTTATTAATAATGTTCCAATCCTCACAACCTCCACCACCATACACACTGCAGTTTTATTCTTTCAAATTTATCTCAATTCTGAATCTAAAACCCCAAATTAATTCATATATTTGTCGCAACATCCAATCATCCAACTCTTCCCAGCCCAAGGATTGTAAGGCTTAATGCCTTTAACTTCATAATGTCAAAGGACATTCTTGCAAAAACTATTAAGTAATATACACCTATAAGAATAGGTTTGCAAATCTGTGCATTGATAAAAAAAAATATAAAGCAGAGTTTCCCTTTTGGATTGTGAGATACATAATGAGGCCGCACCTTTTGCAGCCTGCAGTACAAAATATAAATCAACACTTTAGCATCTAGAGGCTATATGTGGACAATGAGGCTCCTAAAAATACATTTTAAAAAAACTTAGACACAGATAATATATTACATATATGTATATATTACACATATAATACATATATGTATATAGTATTTAACTCCAAAATATAATCCTATTATACTATTAAACTTGAAAGGAACTTTCAATTTTAAAAATACAGTATTAAAATTACATTACTTAAGAATCACACAGTGAAATGACAAATCCTGTACTTCATCATTAAATCAGAAATCAGTAGACACAAAGATGGCCAAATATAAAACTAGAATAAAAAATATACACCTAAGACTCAAAGACTGCCAAACTGCTTAAAGCAGTTTGCTGTTTTGGAGCAGCTAATTACTTCCAGCTTTCTCAATCTATATAGAAGTAGAGCAGCTAAAATTAACAATTAAAAGGAAAATGACACCACTACTGTTAAGAACACAATGTACAATTAAGGCAGTGAAACAAATACAAGCAAAGTAATGCTACTTTCAAACCAAGGCACTAACCTTTGTTACTCCTTTAGGGAGCTATCTTCTACATAATGTCCCACTCTTTAATTTCTTTGGCCAGAAAGATATTGTGCAAAGTGAAATTATATGCCAGGAGTCTACAGATGCTCTACTCCAATTAGGTAAATTTAATAATAAAATATTAGTTTGTCTTTCCAATAAGATAACAGCAAAGAATGAGTAGACAGATAGTCGTATTAATTGCATCACATGTCCCCAAATTAATACTGCTCATTTAAAAAAAGTGTATATGTGTGTGTGGGGGGGGGGTGTGCATAGATGTATGTGTGCTAATAGACAGATAATGTACTATGAAACCAAACTAATTCTTCCTTTGGAATTCCTCCTCAGTCTTTATATTCAAGGTTCCTTTGATAGTAGAAAGTAACGGTGTTTCAAAGTGAAGTCAATTATTGTTATCTTTTTACCCTCCCAAAAACAATAATCAAGTACACTAACAGAACATATGTATATACAACCAACCTTCAATGTTACATGCTTGCAAAGTAAATAAACGTAATATAAATAAAATCTTAGATCAATACTTCAAAAAATGGAAATAACATCTACTATATTCATACATTATTACAAAAAAAAGCAAGATCTAAACTAAAAGATGGAAGAAATAATTCTTTAGTTATATAATTCACTAACGTTTAGGGTATGTTATCTTAAAATAAAAGTATTTTTGTTGACTTATTTTTAACTATAATCACGTCTGCTACTTTTTAAAGCTGTAAAATTAAAGAAAAATTATATTCTAAATTCTAAATGATAATAATGACTTAAAGAAGCGCTTCTCAAGGATAGCATTTCTCTTAATTCAGCCCTGTACACCTCCGCTGCTCACCCCACAGAAAATGTCCCATGAATGTTGCTGAAATCAACTGCACTTGTCAGCTCTTATTTCTAAAGATTTAAGCTAGCATGATCTGTGTTAGTATTTAGGGAGTTCTTGAACAACATAGATTAAAAACCCCTTAACACATTTTAAAACAATAACTATGGAGGACTGAGAAAATTGTAAACTCCCATTGTAAACTCCACATGCAGGTCCCCAGCCTACCTAGTAAATTGCAAATGATTTCAAATTCTCAGCCCTCTCCTGAAACATACATCCGCCACTCCCACCCATCATCCTCCCTCACAGTTGATGTCATCACAAGGTACTTTAAGAAAATCTGAAATAAAGGACAAAAGAACCTCCTCCCACTTCCTTAACTCCACACTGACACTCTATGCCATACCTACCGCCACAAAGCAAAGAGAGCCCTATTACCCAATGAGGGACCTTCAGCCCTCTTAATCCTGTGTCTGCCTGGGGTTGTAATGTATTCTGAAATGGATTACAGAAGATAAATTGATAGAAATAAAAGGTCCTCTAGATTCACTGCTATCTATTTATTTACAGTATTCTATACATACACAATTCTCTGATTCTCATCTCTAAATCTAACCCCATCTTTGTTATAATCTTAAAAAAAAAATCAAAGTAAGCAAGATCATTACCCTATGACTATTCCAAACAGAAACTTTTCAAACTTTTCTTTGAGAGACAGAAGAACTACTAGAATAAATACAAAAGAGAAGGACTCCCTTTATAAATCAGTCTCCAGGGCTGATGTTTTTCCCTTTCCAGTATTTCTCCAGGTCTCTCCCCCAGAGTCTTGGCTCAAGTTCTAAAGAGCTCATGACTGAACTCCAGTGCTCTCTCTGCCATAACATTTTTTGGCATTCTAAAACATCCTTCACACAGCAAATCCATCTTTCAGATGTCCTTGGTATGATATCTCTATGAAAAGATTACTGAAGCTTCTAGTAATTTGAATTTATTTTAATTTCAAGGCCTCTTTTCATAATTGCACTTTCCTTAAATATCCTCGTCACTACCCTCAGGCCTGCCGTGTTCCACAGATGCTTCTTGCCCCTGCCCCTCTGCACTCATATCACTCTCCATATAACACCCCTCTTGGTAGCTTCTGAGACAACTAGAATTCACTCTCCATTCAATACCCCAATCCCAAACCTCTTGAAGCATACATGTTTCTCCCTATCCTAACTTATATCAGGGACGGTATGTGTGTGTGTGTGTGTTAAAGGTGGCCGAAACAAAGTCTGTCCATATTAATTTAACCCAATTTGAATATTCTCTGTCACTGCATCACTTGTTTTAGAATTTAGGTAAGTTAAAATTCTATAGAATTGCATTAGCTTTTTGAGAAACTTTATTTTACCTTATATATGCTTATGCAACATTTCTTGTTAATTGACTGGTTTGCACCCTAATGGAGATTGTTGTAAACTACAGTCTCCATCACTGTAAAGCTTTAAGTGCCAGGAGACTGCTTCTGTCCACTCACAATAGTAATTCCATAATATGGATGTGAAGAAGGGGCATGGTATGACTTACGTTGGCATTAGACAAAATTTGTTGTTTTCATGGAAGTTGCAAACAATTGAGAGCTCTATGTAATAGAAAATATCACTCCTTTCGATAAACAAAAATTGCTGGCACTCATTGTTGCTTTAGTCTAGAACTTTCACAACTTCCCAGATTAGTGATTTTTCCCTGTGGCTTTTTCTTAATGTCCCTGTGCTCAGTGCCACAATTCACAATCCTCAAGGTTTAACTCTGTTAGGAATTGTTTAAAGAACGCAATGCAATTCATGATTATTCAAGTGACCATTATAAGGCAAGATGAGTACTAGCCAGTCAGTCCTCCAGAGCTGAAATTCAGCACCTTTAGAGACTCCTGTCTCCACCCCAATCCCTTGGCTGTTTATACTAAGAAGACTGGCGCCATAGCCCCCTCCCTTACACCCTTATTGCATTCTTCCATGCAACATCCCTCTGGACGGCTACTGAGACAACCTGAAAATCAAAATTGCACTGTAGACTGTGGTGAGCGGGCTGAATCTCCCCCGGGGTAGCCTGGCCCAGAATAACGGTCCCTTTTCCAACCTGCCTTGGGTGGCCACTGTCCAGAGTCCCACAGCATCAAACTTAAGGGCACACCAAGCCTCAGAATGTTTGTGGACATCACCCCCACCACTTCAGTGTCCCATTATCAGTGTCCCGGTAATTAAATACAGGAAGGCTGCAACTTTCAGGTTTTATCATTGGAAAATGTGTTTCCAGGCTCATACAGAGATGGGACTAAAGGATGGCACGGACTTGAGTAGCTGTGGTCTGGTCAGTTGTTTTCACAGCTGGCCTAGTCAATCACCCTCTCCTAAAAGCGTATTTGACAGGTGACAAATTCCTCATCTCCAGGTCATTCCAGGAACTTCACAACAACCTGCACTGGGAGAGTGGTCTGGAGGGGAAGGGAGTGGTGCTGAAATCGTGCTGAGCGTGTCCCGGGGGAAACTCTGCTGCAGGAAGGAGGATTCCGGCGCCAGGAACGAGCCGGTCCAGGGGCCGGAGGGAGAACAGGGGAAAGCCGGGAAGTCTCAAGGATAAGGAAGGGCGCGACGCGCGACGAGAAAAGGGCAAGATACCTGGAAATGCCATGAGAGGGATGGAAATGGGTGAAGAGCATGCAGACTGGAGAGAACCCGCTGACTCTAATAAGGGGCGAGGGCAGTACCGAGCCACAGCGAGTGCGGTGCCTCGGGGTGCCGGTGTCCAGCCCCCGCCGGTGCCACAGACCCTTCCCGAGGGCCGGCGAGGCTGGGTCCCGGCCGAGCCCCGGGAGCCGGAAAGTTGGCGCGGCGAGGGCTGCCCGGGAGGGAGCGCCCCCTGCGCGGCCGGGAGGCGCCGGGCTGGCAGCCGCGCGGCGCCTTACCTTCTGGTCGACGATGGAGCAAGCCATCTCGCGGACGTGCGCCAGGCTGTAGTCCCCGGACGAGTCCTGCAGCAGCAGCACGGGCTCGCGGCTCAGGCCGATCTGCAGATGGAACGAGATGCCCCCGGCCGGGGCCGCGACGGGAGCCAGGAACGCCGTGGGCCCGGGCCCCGACCCCGGGACCAGCGCCGCGGCAGCCGCCGCCGCCGCCGCCGCCGCGGGCAGCAGCGGGCTGGGCGGCCGCAGGGCCGGAGGGGCGCTCATCGCTCGGCGGGGCGCGCCGCGGGCCGCGGGGCCGGGCAGCCGAGGGCGGGGGCCGGCGGCGCGGCAGCCGAAAAGTTTTGCAGCCGCCGAACCGGGAGCTTCTTTCTCCGAGAGCCGAGACGGAAAATAAAAACTTTCCGGGAAAGTCCCTGCGCGGGGGAAGGGCGAGGGGATGAGGAACGGGGGGGGGGCGGAGGGAAAATGGCCGAGGCGGGAGGACTCAGCCGCTGGGAGAGCGGCCGCCGCGCAGGGGAGGCGCCGCCGCCGAGAGGCTGCCGCCGCGGCGCTCTCGAAGGGACGGGACGGCGGGTCAGCGCTGCCCGGGCGCCGGGCGAGGGGCGGGGAAGGGGAGCAGGGGGCGGGCACTGCAGAGCCACCACCCGGCGGGCGCCGAGCCGCTGGAGCCGCGGCCGCAGTGGCCACAGGGTGCCCGGTCGCCGCCCCCTCTGCTCGCGGTTCCGGGGGCCTGAGTCTCCTCGAGCCGGGATAGGACCGATTGGCGGGGCTCAGAGCCTCCTCGTCAGGCCCGTCTGTTCCTCCCCGCGGGGACGCCCGCTGGACCCGCTGCCCCGACTGCGGACTGAGGGGACAGGACGCACCTCCTCCGACCGGCTTCCCCGGGCCACGAGCTTTCCGGTCCCCACAGTCCCTGCCACCTCTTCCAAGTGCTCCAGGACTACGCACTTCTACAAGTGAGGTGACTTTTGATGAATCCTGGAATGTGGCTCACAGAGGTTCCTCTTGGATCTTACCTTCGAAGCGTCAAGGAAGGATACAGTAGCGGTTGTCCGAAACCCATTAACATCCAGGCTCCCTCTGGGAGCCGTCGGGTTTGTTGCCAAAGAGGGTCAGAAGCCAGTCCACAAAAATGGATTTAAACCTGTCTCCACCCGGTTTTTGTCTGTCTGGCACACCCTTATAACCAACCCCACGTATCTCACCACAGCTCCTAAAGCACCAGATACACACAGTAGTTGAATTTAGGAGATGGGCTCCTTTGAAAGAAAAGGCATTGTCTGCATCAGGGCAGAATGAAAGTCTAATTCGGCCTCTTTCCTTTTACCTTATTCTTTTTGCCCCTGGAGCTTCTACTTTGGAGCCTCAGAAACTGTGTGCTTACCTCCTCTATCAATCTAAAGTCTGCTTTGTAAGAGTGCTGCTCCCAGCACCACCGCCACCACAAGCAGCACCGTCAAGATTGGGCACAACCTGCTCTAATGTTTGTTGATAGTTGTTTCCTTTTGCTGCTGTTGTTTCGGCGGGGGAGGGGGACTGTGGTTGCTTCCCAGTCCTTGGAGAAGAATTCTAATCCTCCCCTCCCACTGGGGTGGGTTTCAGGGGTGTGTGACTGTCCAGTTGCACGGAGTCCCGCACTCAGAAGGGCCTTGTCCAGTTTAATGCTCTGCAACAATAATCTGCTGTCACTGCTTTGGAATTCTTAATAATTTTTGAACAAAGATCCTCACATTTTCATCTTACAATAGGCCAAGCAGGGTATGTAGCCAGTTCTGCCTCTCACTTAACTTCTGCAGTTCCTCCCCTTACCCTACACAAGCACACACACAAACATACCTAAACAAACCGTTGCATATGTTTTCCTGTGTAGTCAATAGTCAGTTATATTTTCTTTGTTTTGTTTTGTTGGTTTTGGGTTGGTGGTGGTTGTTGTTGTTGTCATCTTGACTTTGGTTCTGGCCCAGAAAATTGCAAGGTAGTTTTCTTTAGAGCCATGTTCCCAGGATCAGTAGTGGAGCCTGACACTACAGGGCTCCACGACTACATTGTGTCACTGTTTTAGAAGAAATTTGAATTTACTCTCTGGATTTAGTGACTTGATAAGGTATACATAGGTGTTGATGTTTTCACTGCTTAGATACTTGTGAGGTGGACAGATTCAGCTAAGCTAGAAGAATGGCAGAGTTTTTCTTGATGAAATGCCCTTCTGAATTACCTAGAAGGTTTTTTCTTTTAAATGTCAGAAAATATATTTCATTTACTTTCAAAACTGGAATAAACTCAACATTCTACAATTTCCTATTTCCAGAAAAAGACATTTGCTAGTCACCTTACAAGAGACTTACAGAAAGCTAATTTCACTTGAAATTCAGGAGAACTGGAGATGTTCATGTTTTATAGGTATCACAACTATATGTTGAGGACTTCTCTGTTCCAGGCACTGTCCTGGTGCTAGTTGTGCAGTTGTGATGACAAGGTCCTGACCCTAACAGGTCACACTGAAAAGGGGGTGGGATCGGTGGGAAGGAAAACAATAAATAAGATTATCTCTATATTCATAATTACAGTGGATTTTAAAAATGCAATGGTACAGAGAGTGACTTGAGGGGAAGGAATTAAGAAAGGGATACTAATTTGGACTGGGGATGAGAGAAGATTTCACTGAGAAGTTTACATTTGAGCCAAAGCCTGGATGATAGAAATGAGCCAGGCTTAAGATCTGGGGGAATAACATTCTAGGCATAGGTAACAGGTAGTGCAAAGACCCTAACAGAGAAATGTACTTGGCATTTTCAAAGCACAGGAAAAGAGGGGCAAGTGCATGAAATAAAGTCAGAGATCTGATAGAAGCCAGAACACCAAGCATCTTGAAAGCCATGGTAAAGACTTTATTTTCTCAGTGTACTGCCAAACCATTGGAAAGTTTTAAACCAGGGGGCAATAAGCTTTAATTAGCATCTTTTAAAGATCACTCTCTGGCTGCTGTGTAGATTATAAGAAAAAAGAGTAAAAACAGAGACAGTAGGTCAGAGACTTGCCGTTGTCCAGTCTAGAGACATGGGTTGGACTACCACGGCAGTAGTAGAGATTGTAAAATAACGGAACGATGCATTTTAGTTTGTGGAATAACTAAAAGTCTTGCTGATAAATCAGAAATGAAAGAACAGGGGTGACATGAAAGACTCCTAAGTTTCTGAACAATTGGCCTGATGTTAGTGCCGATAATTGAGACAGAGACAGGGAGGAACCAGGTTTAGGGAGAAATAAAATTTCTGCTTTGACCATGTTGAGTCTGATATGACACTAGGCATTCAGGTAGAAATAACATCTCGAGCTGGACATTTGAGTCCAGCATTCAGGAAAGAGAAGAGGACCAGAAATACATCTGGAAATCATCATTGTAGAGAACGCATTTCAAAGTGAGATCAGATGAGACCTCTAGAGCAAGAGGGCTTAAAGGAATTCATCAGTTATATGAGAATTACAAAACCTTAAATGTCCTTTTTAGAAAAAAAACCTATGTGAGTAACTCCTTATTATACTGTGATTTATCAATAGTATGAATTATTCTTGTAGGGCATTGAAAATAATTTAAGAAGGAAGCAGAGAAAGGAATTCTTAAGAAGCCTGGAGAATTAAAATTACTTTCAAGAAGCTGAAATATTACTGAATGCAAGAGTGAACCAGAATTTAAAAAAATCTTATATCCACTGGAGCTCCCCATAGCAAGCATAAAAAATTCCATGGAGTTGGTCATTGCAATTTCTAGAGTAGGCACCTGAGATCTGACAGTTTGCCCACTGCTAAACATTTTTGCTAAATGACAAAGGAATGAACAAATGGATACTTGAAAGAAACCTAGTATATATCTCTGATGACTTCGAAATTGTACCTAGAAAACTTGAAGGATTTGGGAGAATATTAGTGGTTTTAATCCTTTCTGAATGTTAACTTTGGGGGGGAAAAAAGAGGATATAGAAAGTGAATAGCTGCTTATATAAATTATATTCATGAAATGTGCTTTCATTTCCTTAATCATGGCTAACATGACTGGAATAATGGACTTCTGACAGTGACTGGGAACACCATTTTATAAAGAAGATTCCATGCCCTAACCAAGATTTCATATAAAAGTGATTTGTGTATGCAAGGGTATGCTGAGGTACTTATAACATCTTTTAGCATCAAAGATGAATGCTAATCCTGTCAGGTATTCTTCAAAAGAGGGGTGTATGTTCCAGTAATTTTGGAAGTACTAGTAATTCACAATCAATAATCAGAAAGAGGGGTTGAGAATAACCCTCTGATTTGAGTGGGAATCAGTAGTATATGCTTTGTCCAAATGAAATGGACAGCAGAGAAAGGAAAGGGAGTGAAAAACATATGCAATTCAGTGGCTGAAAGGATCATATCCCCTAGTCCAAACATTTCACAGCTTAAGAAACTGAGGATTAGAGAAATTACATACCAGTGTGGAAATCAGAAATTTGAAGGAGAAAGTATGATTCCAGGATATCTCTCCTTTTTATACTATTGAGCACTGAAAGTTACATGCTTGAGGATAAAGACAGATGAATGGATGGATGAATGGATAGATAAGATTAATATATATGTTGAACATTGTTATTGTTGTTTGCTCATTTCAGAGTGTTCACATATAATTGTCAGACCAGATTAAATAAAGATAATGGCACAAAACTGACACAAAGGAAAAATAAGATCCACATGGAGACATCAACCATAGACATCTGCCAAAAATCTTCTGCTAAAACCTGATCATGTGACAAAATGCTGCCTTATCTTGCTGACAATTTCATGGAAAATAACCAGGAAAAAAGTAAACTTGTAAACTTAATTTTCACCAGAAGAAAAATTGATTTGTTCTTTAGGAAAGCAGATTCCAAAAAGTCAAAGAAAAGACAAGTATGACCCTACAGTCAGAGTCCCCAATAAAGGACAGAAGGCCCTTGAAGAAAAGCTTTCAATTATAAAATCACAAATGAGCCAGGTGAGGAATATACTCATAAACCAGTGTGACTACACTTCAAGTTTTAGATGAGTACAGATAGGCAAAGAAAATGAAAAGAAACAGACAGAGGTATATGAGCAAGAGTAAATAAAAATACAGGTTATTGTATGCTAAAAACAATCAACTGGCTTTTATAGGTCTATTTTATATATTAATGGTGCCCTTGGGACATGGCATGTTATAAACAAGGGTTTATGAACTGCTTTTTGTGAAGAATTTAGGGTTCCCCCTAAGTCCTAATGGGTAGGGCTCCAGACATCCTGCCTCACTTTCAACCAAGCAGCTCCTCTTTCATTTGCTGATATATCAGGGTACCACAAATTTGTTTGAAAATAAAAGTTTCCCATTGCTGACAAATCTGAAATCCTTTAGTGTGGTAGAATGCAAATGAGCTTTGGGGAAAAGGCTGATTTAGGTTTGAAGCTGAATCTGCCACTTATTTTAATATTAGTGTTGTGGCTCTAAGGAGAGGGGGCCAGCGTCACACATTGCTGTTTCTACTAACTGTGGCTGTAGCCTCAGTCACCCCATTTGTAAAATCAAAAATTACAGTACTCAAGAGTTACTGTGAACATTAAATGATTTAGTGCATATAAAAGCACATAATACAGTGCCTGCCACACATTAATCATCCCCAAAATAATAGCTATCATAAACCATATTAGACCAAACATCATACCTGCCAGCCACACCACTTACTGTAATGTTAAGAGAACAAAGAAATCAAGCCTAACTCCATTTTGCTTGGTTTCTCCAGCAAGGAAAAAGGATGTAAAAAGATGGTTAAGAGGAAATTGAATCTCAGAATGAATGAGAACACTTTGAGAAACTACCTAAATAAGGGATGTGCATTCAAATAATTTCTTTCCAAGACTACACTGTTGAATATTTTACTAATATCTTAAAGTATTCTTGAAGAACAACAGAGATACTAGACAACTGCCCCAATTTTCAAAAAGATTCCTAAATATACAGACCAGTGAGTTTAGCGTCAATCCTCAAAATTCTAGATAGAATTATTAAACAAATGGTTTATGAAGAATTATGAATTAAAAGGGGTAATTTCTAAAAGGAGGCATGAGTTCACTAAAACAAATATTGCTATACTTTTTGCTTTCTTAACCTCAAACTGGAGAACATTGTAGATATTTGGTTTATCTGAATTTCAGCCAAAATTGAATTGATTGTCTCTGTTATTGGAAGACATTTGATTTGCTTTTATATTCATCAGTAGGATGAAGGAATATATCCAGCTCCTAGTATTTAGCTTTAGGTTCTTACAAGCATGCATTAACCTGAATTTCTCTCATTTTTAAAAGCATGAGTAAACTTTAAAATTTTTCATCCAAAATTTTGAAGATTTTAACCTTATACTTTTTGCTCACATGCAAAATACCTACATTTATATTTCTATATTATATCATGGTTTTTTTTGTTAGACATGATTCCCTAAACAGCATTCCATCCTGGACAGCAAAAACTCTGCTGTTATTGTAAGAGCAAAAATTTGTTGGCTCCAAGGTATCATAAAATTTGCTCAGGTTCCCTGTAGAAAACTGAAGGAAATCACTATTTTTACATTTTTTCCTTCAACTTCAATATACCCAGAAGGCTATTGCTTAGAGTTGCGGGCTCTAATTGTGCACATTGGCTTTTATAAGGTCAATCCAGCATTCAAATTCAAAAACCATTAACAGCAGGACATTTATTTTTTATAAAGATGTAATTCTTCTAATTCTCTTTTCGAGGCCCACTGGTTCCAGGGATGCAAATGTTTCCTCCATTCTCACTGGGTCAGTGTCAAAGCCAAATATTTTCCATTATGAATATTAATACATCCTATTAGTTGATAATTTTCTATAACCTCATTTATTCTCTTTAATACCTGTCATTTGGTTAGACTTTACATCCATTTTTGCAGTACATTGTATAAAACAATGAGTAAGTTTTGAAAAATTAAAAAGAAACAATAAAAGAGATACAATTAATCCAAGGTTACTTTTTGGGTTCCTTCCTGGAAAAATAAATTCGTGAACTGAAATTTTTTGTGTGTGGTTTCTGATGCTTGATTTGGAAAATGAAATTTTTGAGGGGAAAGAATCTGGCAGGTTTATTTCTTAGTGACATAACCAGGAAAAATAATTTTTAATGGCTTAAGAAAAAATAATTTGCTTTTCTTGGCTTGGAAGAATTTTAAATGGAATTATTTCCAAAACTCACTTATTACTATAAAATGCATATTCCACTGGGATAAAAGCTTCTATAATTAAAATGAGGTCACTCACATGGAATTGAAACCATATTTTATTTAATCATCATCTGCATTTTCTTTACTAATTCTTATCCCCAAACATACAACCCTAAAAAAGACTAATGTTGTAAGCGCAGTAAACCTTTGTCATACTTTACTATTTCAAAATCTAACTATTTACATATTTGATTTCATATACATTTAAGCTAAAAATCTCTGCCCCATAAGTAGAATATTTACTTATGGAATTAAATATTAATTTTATATTTATTTCAACTATATAAATAAAGTCTTTCTATATTTAATATTATATTTTTATAAACATATTGTTTTGTTTAATCAGTTAGTCATCCAGAGTATACAGGAAAACTTAAGACCTCATAAATTGGAAAAAAAAAAGGCATTAAATTTTAGATTTGTTTCAGAATGTATTCAAGAAAAGGACTATGTACTTTTCTTACTGTTTTAAATGAAGAAGAACATTCTAGGGTACCTTAACCTTTGCACTTTGCTGCCCTGGCTGAATGCCAGTCGCCAAGTATAGATAATGGGACCTGAGTGCTTTTTGGTTTGTCTATGCAATAACAGTTCTATCAGTGCTCTCCACATCTTTGCCTTTTCATTATTTTTTTACAATACATGTTCATCTAGATCTGACCTTCCAAATTAAACTTAATAAAAAATCACTTACTGCAATTTTTTACTTGCTTAGGATAAATAAAACAATTTAAGTTACCAATGAATAAGATTCATTTTAACCTTTATTTCTTCTACCAAACATATTTTCTTTGCTTTTATATAGAATTATAAATACTTCATAATTAAATGATAAATGTGTTTGATATGCAAATGATAAATGTGCATTTATGTGTTTTTAATTTATGATTTATTATCTGTGCTCTTCTCAAGACAGTAAAACCATTTTCTTGAATAGAAATTTTTTTATCAAAATAAATAAGTAGCACAAATATCTGGAATATTATGAATGATTACTGATGTAACATTTAGTTCTAAGCTTCCTCATAGCCAAAACAAAAGAAGGAAACAATTGTTTTCTATTTCTCATTGTCTGATTTTAAACAAAAAATGTATTTGAAATCATCATGGATGTTCATACTACACAAGATACAGATGAACATTTTATTTAGACTGGGCTTCCTAAGAACGAGACCCTTATTTTACTCACCTTTGTATCCTTTAGCACCAGGATATAGCAAATGTTCATTAATGTGCTTTTTGAATAAAACTGTTCAAGTACAGTTTGAAGATTAATAATTTGCATTTTTTTCAAAATGGCAGGCTTTCATATCCATCCTGTTCAAAAGCTCAGGCCAAAGAAACCAACCAGACAGTTGGGACTGAGATAATGACGTTCCAATAAGTTCTATTATTGTGATTTAGTCTGACTCAGGCCTGGCTGACATAATTAGCTTCACTGTCCTGATATGCTCATAGCACTTTCTTAGGGCTATTGCTCCAACACCTAACATATAGTATTGATTTTACTTGTATTCTATACCTGAGGGGACCATTTTGTAATCATCTCCTCATTCCCCTGTTTACCCCTCTGTGTCCAGAACCAAGTATTATATCCACCATAGGTAACAGTACAATAAGTCTTTACTGAATGACTTAATGATTTGAGCTTAAAAATGCCTCCAAACAATGGTCAACTTCACTTAAAGGGCTAGCTTCCTAAAAAATCAATTGTCTCAGCTGCACTTTTACTTTTGGAGTAAAATGTATTGCTCTCTTTCTGATTATAAAACTAATACATGTTAATTTAGAAAATTTGAAGAAAATCAAGTCTAAATTAAAAAATAAAAATTACCTATAATCTCCTAACTCAGCAGTAATATTAACTTTCTCTTTTTTCTATGTGCATGTATATGTTGGATCATATCGAAAGTATTATTTTGTAGTATGATTTTTAAACGTAATATAACAAAGCATTTTTCCAAAGTCATTAAATATTCTTCAGAAACATCATTTGGGCTGACTGCAGAAGGTTCTAGAATATGGTTTGTGACTCCCTATGATTGAACATGTACTTTATTTCTCTGTTTTTGCTAGCACACTTTAAAAAATGTCAGTAATGGCACTATTACTTGGTCAGAAAATATACTCTTAAATTGAAATAAAGATTTAGAAAATCAGTTGCAGGAGAAAATATAAACTAAGACTAATAAATTGTGGAAGGGATTGGCTCTGCTGGCAAGAATTCTATCTTAAGGCTTTCAAAATAGAATCATTTAAAGATGTGAGAAATTTCAAAGAATACATAATGGTGAAAAACATTAAAATGATAAAAATCTTAAAAATTATTTTTTAATTAACAAGACATTTTGTAGATTTTTAAAAATTGAATATTCAAATCTAATTTGACACCTTGGGAGAACATCAGTTCTGCTGTCAGAAATCAAAACAGTGATGTATGCTATATCTGGAAAGTAAGTGATGGAATATATTATATATATTTTTTACTATGTTTTATTATGACAGAAATTAATTAACTTGATGAAATATCACTGTCAAGTGAAATTGTAAAGTATTTGCTTTGCTGCTTTCCATTTTCCTACTAGTCATACATTTTTCTAATTCTTTATTAATTGGTTAGAAATGTAAGTGCCAATCTCATCTTTTAATGCTAATAGTACTTTAAAAATTATAAATACATGGTTCCAAAGCAAATGGATAAAGGATGTTTAAAATTGATTTTTAAAACCTAGTAAAATTATGTTAAAACAAAAATTTCCATTTTAACAAACCAAGCCTAGTTTTCAAACTTATAAAGTCATAGATTATTGAGTAATAACAAAATTGATAAAACAAACTAGGTTTCTAAATCAATGTAGTTTTAAAAAGTAATTAAGCAACACAATTCTATTTGGCCTATAAAATTTGCTTAGTTAATCTCCAAATTATGTTAGCATGATATCTAACTAATTCATGTTCTTAGGTACTATTAAGTTGCATATCTATGGAGCACTTTGGCAGCCCACAGCCTTAAAACAACCTGTGGAAGGATAGCTTCTTTTGAACAAATATGTCTAACATATACACACTCACATACTTGTATGGTAAAACTAAAGCTTTGGGCATTATAAAACAGCCCTCTGAGCCTAATCTCAAAAACACAGGATTTATTTTTTAATGGCAGAATGATGAACGTGGTTATTATGTGCTGAGTTTTGTCAGACCGTGTGTTCTCTGACACAAGGAAATCAAACTAGAAATCAATTACAGAACAATAAAAGGAAAATCTTAAAACACTTAGAAGCTAAACACCACACTCCTGCCAAAGAGGAAGTCTTGAAGAAAATCAAAAATATATTATATCCCTCTAAATGAAAATAAAATGCAACATATAAAAATTGTAGAATGCAGCTAAAGCAATACTGACAGGGAAATTTATAGCACTAAAGGCATACAGTAGAGAAGAGGAAAATCTCAAATCTAAACTCCCAGCTCAAAAAGTTAGAAAAAGAAGAAGAAAATAAACCCAAAGCAAGCGAAAGGAAGGAAATAACAAAGAGCAGACATTAATGAAGTTGAAAACAAATAAATAGAGAAACTCAATGAAATAAAAAGTTGCCTCTTTAAGAAGGTCAATAAAATTACACACATAAATTTGACAACATAGGTGAAAATAAGCAATTTCTTAAAAAGCACAAATAGTGCAACTCACTCAATATGAAATAGATAATTAAATAACCCTATAACTATTAAAGAAATAAAATTCACAATTTTAAGACGTTTTTAGATATTATGATCTATAAAGCATAATCCATAATAGAAAAAAATCATTAAATATAACTTCATCAAAATTAAAAGTGCTATTAAGGAAAAAAACCTCTGAAGAGGATGAAAAAACAAACTAGAGACTGGGAGAAAATATTCACAAACCACATATGTGATAAAATACTCAAATCTATAATATAAATTTTGTATGAATAAAACACTCATACTCAACAGTAAATAATAAATCCAATAAGAAAATGGGCAAAAGATATTAAGGAACATTTTACAAAAGAGAATATACAAGTGGCAAATAAACACATGAAAGATGTTTCAACATCACTAGCCATTAGAAAATGCAAAAAAGAACACAGTGAGATATCACTGCATGCCTATCAGAATAGCCATAATAAAAAAAAAAGTGACAATTAAATGCTGGTGAGGATGCAGAGAAACTGGATCTTTCATGTGCTGTTGGTAGAAATATAAAATGGCACTCCACTCTGGAAAATAATTTGGTAGTATCTTAAAAAACTCAATATACATTTATCATACAACCCAATAACTTCATGCCTACACACTTATCTCTCCAAAATTAAAACCTGTATGTGATGTTCATAGCAACTTTATTTGCAATAGTCAAAAATTGAAAACAACACAAACTTCCTTCAATAGGTGAATAGCGAAACAAACTCTGGTAAATCCATATTAATAAAAAGGAACAAGCTATTGTTCAAGCTATTGAACATGAAACATATTGGGTAGATCTCAGGGACATTGTGCTGAATGGAAAAAAGCTAATATCAGAAGGTCACATATGGTATGACTCCATTTATAATTGAGAATGTGAATTCTCAAAATCATAAAACTATAGCAATTGAGAACAGATTAGTAGTTGCCAGGGTTAGAAATGGTGTGTAACTATAAAGGGGTAGAATAAGTAAGGGAGATCTTTGTTGTGAGTTAAAGAAGGAACTTCATTATAGTAGATAAGAGTATAGGAAAAAAAATCTCCGGAAGCATATCTGTATGAGGCTAGGACATAAGAGGGGCCTTGCCAACAACACAAAACAAAACAACAATAGCAATAATGGTCTCAATAGATTCTTCACTATTTCTTCCTTCTTGATAGAGTTGATAACTTTAAGGATTTCTTTTATTAAATATTATTTTATAATTTGGGTATAAATGTAGATTGATGGCATATCTCTGGGATTTATGAGTAGAAGTAGTTTCAAATGTAAGAGGATTCAGCATCTATTAATAAACAAAGTACAGTGAATGGGTCTATGTCTGAAGCTGATCTTTTTTTGTCTAAAACCTTTGGTAAAGGGAAAAAAATAGAGATAGTTCTTAAGGAATGCAGAAAGATCAGAGATGTAGATAATTATCTGTTAGTTTTGGCATTGGTCATAATGAGGAAAGAGGGCAGGAGATGGGTTATGAGTTAGAGCAGGGAGTCTGGTCAACATGAAGAATCGAAGGAAATCCAGAAATTAACTTGCTGAAACTTCTAGTCCAAAATATTAGTAATTATTTATATTAAAGAATAAAAAATTGAAGGTATTTGTCACATGTTTCTGGTTTATCTCAGATTTGGAGACCTCAGGACATCATTTTTCACAAGTTTTTATGGGCCTATGTCCTCTTATGGAGATTTCCCCTACAAGTTAATAAAGCTCGTTCTTATCTGTTATGTTCTCCTTTCAGAGAAGATGCTTTATTTATTTATTCATTTTAAAAATTTATGTGTGGTCTCACATATTTATTTAATGTATTGAAATATTTTATTGTTTTTATTTATTTGGATGCTCAAATTTTTCTGTATTTGGCCAGTGAGCTCTTTCCAGCTGATTCCTGTGTTCTTTTGATGTGTTGTAATCATTGAGTATCTTCACTTTCTGACACAAAAAGATATTCCAGGCTCATTCTGTCCTCTAGGCCCAGCATTGGAATCAGCCATTTCTCCCAAAAGACTCTAACTCCTTTCAGTGAAGGGTAGTTACCAGAACCCACCATCAGGGCTTTGTCTGGTAGTGCTCATTGCTACTGCTGAGTCATTCCTTCTAGTCCCTGTCAGAAGAAAAAGCTAAGCAATATTTGTACATAACACACACATACATAAACAGACACACATCCATACTTCTATTTTTATATACAATTGTAAAAATATATTATTAAAAATTAGTCTATATTGATAACTTCCAATCATAATCCAACATTTCAGGGTTTTCTAGACTTCCCCTTTCCTGAGTTGGTTAATATATTCTTCAACTGAGAAACTTGGCTCCCATCATCCTCAATATTTTAAATTATTTGGTCAATTAGTTTACTTTTCAACATAACCAATTTCCCAGCAAGACTGGCTGTGTCCTTTGCATCCACTCCCAATGGTGCCACCACCACCACTCCGTGTCCTTGGCCACAAAGCCTGCAGCCCCTATTTCTCTGTGGCTCCAAGTACCTGGCAGGATGTACTTGACGCCTCAGGGTAGCCTTTAACCAACGTTTGCAGATGCAAAAATATGAAAGCCCCATTTTCTTTCCCCCTTTGCCTGAGTTGGGACAAACTCTGAGGCCCTGTTTATGCTCCAGAAATCCTTAAAGAGTCAGCCTGAGGCTAGGACTTTGCCTAAAATTGCACTCTAGTTTAGCTTTTTCCTCTTTTGCATCCTCTTTCTCCACTCCATCATTGGTTGCCCTCTTAAACAGGGAGCCCTGTTTAAATATGTCACTTGCATAGGAATCCTCACTTTAGCATCCACTTCTGAAGAAACCCAATCTAAGACAATATTGTCATAAGGTTCTTCCTCAAGAATTATCAGCCTACTCTTCATTCAACAAACTCTGTACTGTGAATTGATTCAGGGAACCACGGCATGGCAGCACAATACTGGAATCTTTTCTCCAGGCTGGTTGTGGTTGCTGCTATTGTTTGTTTGTTTATTTGTTTTGCGTTGCTTATACAGATCAAGTGGGACCTTAGAGGGAACACAACCTTTTCATACCCAGGGGCTCCCTAATCAATCAGCGAGGCAAGGTGTTGTGTGTCTAACCACTCTGATTATCGCTATGTGGGCTAAGTGCTGCTAATGAGGCTTATATTAATGATGGCATCTCCCACCTTTGTTTTCAGCCTGCAGAGTAGACACTGCATACTTTTCAAAGATGCTTGCATCTGTTTTATGGGTTTTTAAAATCATATATTTTCCTTTTTCGGGACCTATATTTAAAAGTTTTCTTCAGTATAGATATTTCATTTCTTCTGATTTAGGACCTCAGAATACTTTCCACATACATTCCTGCAGGTTTTTGCCAATATAACTTGGCAAAATGTTGCTCTTTTTTTTGTAGGTTAGCCTTTTCTTTCTGGGTTTAATTTTGTAATGGCTTCTTGGAGCATGCTGGACTCTGACACTAGTTATGAGTCTAAGGCATTGAAGGGTGTGAGGAATAAGTTGCGAGGAAAATTACACCACCTCATGAGATAATTGCCTCAGGCAATGTGCTTACACAGTTTTCAAGGAAGGCAGGAACAGCTCATCAAATACTAGAGAAAAAGCTATTTCTTCTAGTAAAGGGATGTAGGGATGTTTAGTGGATTTGAGTGTTCAAAGTATTCTCAGTTTTCAGAGTTTTCCCATTTGTCTCAATTACAATTCCATTCAAATGTCTTAACTTTCAATAAGAGTCATGATACCATTTGAATTCAACTGACGTAATTCAGGAACCACAGGATTAGACTGTGCATTTAATTTCCAGTTTCATCAGCCCTGTACAGAGGAGAGCTAATTTTAGGGTAATCATTTTATCACCCTGGCTTTTTTACTATCTTAAGCTGAGCCTTTAAAACTTTAAGCTTCTGGTTTCCTTTCTTTCAAAGCTTCAGCACATTCAGAAGTAGCCACGTCACCCGACAGCTCTTACGTCCTTCGTGCCTATTCTACTGTTCTGAGGCAGCAACCATGCACTCCCCCACATCCTTGCCTTCAGTGGTCACTTTATTCCAGGTGACTAAGAATACAGAATAAAATAAAATAAGTAGAATAAAATAAGCAACTGTTTCATTTCAGTATGCTCTGGGTACCAGTGCTCTTTTCTGTAAGATTAATTATATCCTCAGAGCTTTCAAAACCAACTTGCCAAAAACTATGACTCCCAGAAACCCATTTTCTTGAGAGTTCCTTGCACTTCTGATACAAAGTATTTTATTGTTAGGAACCTTAGTTGCTAGTAACAACATTCATTCTGGATACGGTAAGCAGAAAACGGTATTTATTAAAGATAGTAGGAAGTTTATATATTCATTGAGAGTGCTAGGGGAAGAAACAGGCTAAGCTTACCAGAACAATACCCATAATCTATTGCCCACTACTGAATTGCTTCAAAAACAGTCTTAAGGGAGAAGCTACCTGCGACACTGCCAACTCCACAGCCGCCAGACAAAAATGCATACTCTGCCAGAGCCTTTCCTTACTTGATCACTTTCAAATTGAAGACACATGTGGGCGGAAATGATTGTTGGAATCTCCTTCCCTGTCTGTAATTCTAGGCACAAGGAAAGCTAGAAAATGCAGTTTTTAAATTATATCTTGGGATAACAGAAGTCATCTTACAGTAAATACCAAAATGCAGGTGGGTTTTCAAAAGATGTGCAGTCAAAAATGACAAATGTATATTATATGTGGCTACTGTGTTTCAAATATTTCATAAAACTTATTGGGAAAATATTTCAATAGCTATACCTGCCTTTATCTCATATATTTGTAACATAGAAATGGTTCTTTAAAACGTAGGGTCATACTTTTAACAAAGTAACCATAGCCACAGTTTTACTATAAACATCTAAGGTCAAGATGTATTGTAAAGAATATCCCCACATGTGTAGATTCAACAAATGTAATTGAAGTTTAGTTATATTGCTCTCATCCTTCAGAGTTTATAGTTGGTGGTTATCCAGTTTTCTCAACACCATTTGTTAAAGAGATTGTCCTTTTCTTATTATGTGTTTTGGCACTTCTGTCAAAAATCAATTGACTATAATTATGTGGATTTATTTTGGGGATCTTTACTCTGCTCCATTGGTCTATGTTTTTGTTTTTATGCCAGTACTATGCTTTTTTGATGACCGTAGATTTATAGTGTATTTTGAAATCAGGTAGTGTGATGCCTTCAGCTTTGAGTTTTTGTTTGTTTGTTTTTCTTAAGATTTCTTTGGCTATTTGGCATCTTTTGTGTTTCCATACAAATTTAGAAATTTTTTCTATTTCTGTTAAAAAATTTCATTGTAATTTTAATAGGGATTGATTGCATTGAATCTATAGATCACTTTAGGTGGTACAGACATTTCAACAATATTAATTCTTCCAATCCATAAACACAGAATACCATTTCATTTATTTGTGTCTTCTTCAATTTCTTTCACCAGTGTTTTATAGTTTTCAGTGTACAGGTTCCTTCAACTCCTTTGTTAAATTTATTCCTAAGCATATTATTTTAATTTTTGTAGTTATTGTAAATGGGGTTGTTTTCTTGATTTCTTTTTTGGAAAATTCATTGTTAGTATATAGAAATGCTACTGATTTTTCTCTGTTCATTTTATAACCTACAACTTAATTAACTAAATTCATTAATTAGTTCTAACAGTGTTTTAGTGGAGTCCTTAAGATTTTCTATATATTAAGATCATACTGTCTGCAAATGGCCATTTAACTTCTTCCTTTCCAATCTGGATGCCTTTTATTTCTTTCTCTTGGCTAATTGCTCTGGCTAGGATTTTCAGTACTATGTTGAAAGTCCTAGCCAGAGCAATGTATGTAGAAGTGGAGAGAGTGGGCTTCCTTGTCTTGTTTCTCATTAGAGAAAAAGCTTTTAACTTTTTACCATTGAGTATAACATTAGCTGTGAGTTTGTCATATGTGGCCTTTATCATGTTGAAATACATTCCTTCTACACCTAATTTATTAAGAGTTTCTGTAACGAGAGGATGTTGAATCTTATCAAATGCTTTTCCTGCATCTATTGAGATGATCTTATGTTTTTTATTCTTCATTCTGCTAATGTGGCACATCACATTTATAGATTTGCATATTAGGAACCAATTTTTCACCCATAGGATAAATTCTACTTGATCATGGTGAATGATACTTTTAATTGCTATTGAATTTGGTTCACTAGTATTTTATTGAGAATGTTTGCATCTGTGTTCAGCAAGTATAGTGGCCTATGATTTTATTTTATTGTACTATTCCTATCCAGCTTTGATATCAGGGTAATAATGGCCTCATAAAATGAGTTTGGAAATATTCCCTCTTCTTCATTCTTTCGGAAGAGTTTAAGAAGAACTGCTATAGTTCTTCAATTGTTTGGTAGAATTTAGCAGTGAAGCCATCAGATTCTGTGCTTTTATTTAATGGGAGAATTTTGGTTACTGAGTTAATCTTCTTATCTATTATTGCTCAGGTCAGATTTTCTATTCTTTCATGATTCAGTCTTGGTAGTTGTCTGTGTTAGGAATTTATCCATTTATTCTAGATTATCCAATTTGTTGGTGCCAGCCTGATGACTAGGGCTATAGGGGCTGACCTGGTGCTGGGGAGGGCCTGAAGCCTGGGACTGTGGAGGCCAGCCCAGTGCTGGAGTGCTCTGGAGCTCTTAGCAGCTGGGGATAGTCTGGCCTTGGGGTGGGCTTGGAGACTGAGTCTTTAGGGCAGGCCTGGAGCTTGATTCTGTGGAGGCTGGCCTGGTGCTGGCGTGAACCATGGAGTCTGGGGGATTGAGGGCCTGCTCAACACTGGGTTTTACTGGGGCAGACTCAATGTTTAGGTCTGAAGCAAAGTCACACTTCCCTCTCCTTCCTCTAAGCAGAAGACGGCTCTCGCCATACTGTGCTGCCTGGAGTTGGGAGAGGAGTGGCATGGGTATTGTAAATCTGCACTTTCTACCCTCTTCAATGCATCTTTCCTCATTTCTGTGTTATGCCCAGAAACTATCATTTCTCACCTGTTCGCTTAGCTCTCATGAAGGTATTTGTGTGTGTGTACTTGTTCAAATTGATGTTTCTATGGGGAGAGAAGTGCTGCAAAGTCCTATTCCTCCATCTTGCTGATGTCTGCACTCTGTAGTTTTTAACCATGCCAACTGAGATGCTCATGGGTGTTATATGAAACACCAGCTTAGTAATTCAGGCACATATAGGAGCACGTCTACCCCAAATTAAATTGGTGCATAAGTCAAAGTGATATACCATGTGTACATGAAACTACAGGCACAAGTAAGTTTCACGTATACATGGTGCTTACTCCTGCCATACTGTTCTTTATCTATCAACCTTCAATAAGGGAATTCCTTTTGACCAGTTGACTGATAAGGGTAAAAATTGAGCCTGGTATACTTTGACTTTACAGTAAGCATTGGCACCAGGTAAAATTGTATTCTATAGCTACTCAAGGGTGATTTGAAAAGCAGCAGAAAAGGCAGATCTTCCAAATGGGCAAAATTTCAAATGGAATGCTTTGTGATCCACTCTCCCTGACAGAAGAGAAGGCCTGAGTTGAGGCTATAGACTGTTTATGAACAGTGGCTAGCTGGACAGAATATTAGGAAGTTAACAAAGAACAAGGTTAAGAAATAGAAGGCACGGAAGTGTGGGGAATATGTATGTGGAAGAGTTACCTGCAAAGGCCAACCCTAAAATTAAGCACTGTCATCTTTCCTGACCTGATAAAAATCTTATTGTGAATGAAAATACAAATGCTGGCCAACACTTCCAGATGTGTTTGGGAATTAAATATATTTTTGAAATTCAGAAAGTAATATATACTTACTACGTTACTTATTAACAACTCCATCTGGTCAAAATGTTCGAAGTGGCTCTGATTCTAGCACTGAGTCATGAAAAGTTTTCAGTTTTAAGAGCCTCTTAAATTTTATAAATGTTGACAAAGGATTATTGATCTGTAATAAACTGATTATGGCTGAAGATATATGATGTCTATAAGAGAATATACTTTCACTTGGGAAACAAACCTATTAAACTTAAGATCTAAGTTAATAAAAAACATGTTTGACAATTCTAAAGATAAGCTGAAGATTAACTTTAGTGACTGATAATTATTCTGAAAAAAATCTAAAAATTATTTCTATTAAAAAGTTCTAAAATTACATATATAACAATTATTTACAGCCTCTAGCTGACTTTGAAGTGTTACTAAATACAACAAAAAATTTAAGACAAGAATATAATTTAGACTACCCTTAAGAGTTTACTATGATAGGATTTGGACTTTAATACCTTTGGACTAAATAAGACAAACAAAAGAAAGGAGAAAGACGTAAGATATGGTAAATTTCTGACTCTTCTTATAAGAGTAAAAATAGTAATGAACCTTATATTTGCTTATCAACTCAAACTTTTAAAAGTATTAAAACATGGTAATGTGGAGTGATGATTCTCATTCTATTCCAAATTTATGATACACCACAGAAATATGAGGTACTGTATTTGTCAGCATTCTCCAGAGAAACAGAACACACACACACAAAATAGATATATAAATAAATAGAATAAATAGAATATAAAGTATATAAATATATGCATTTATATATGAAATTTATTATAAGGAACTGGCTCACACAATTATGGAGGGTAAGAAGTCCCATAATTTGCTATCTGCAAGTTAGAGACCCAGGAAAACTGGCGGCATAAATTTCATTCCAAATTCAAAAGCCTGAGAACCAGGAGTGGCAATGGAGTAAGTCCCAGTCCAAGGTCAGGAGAAGACAGATGTTTCAACTCAATTCAAAGTTCCTCTGCCTTCCTCTGCCTTTTTGTTCTATTCCAGCCCTCATCAGATTGAATGATGCCCACCCACATTGGGGAGGGCAATCTTCTTTATTCTTTTCACCAATTCAAATGTTAATTTCTTCAGGACCAATACTCCCAATGACACACCCAGAAATGTTTACCCAGATATCTGGGCATCCTGTGGCCCAGTCAAGTTAACACATACGATTAACCATCACAGTACTATACCGTAGTTCTTAGCCCCATGATAGAACTGTGAGAAATACTAACTAAATACATGTCACGGACGCTAGTTCTTAATATGCTGAAATAATTAGATGATGTTATAGGGGCATTATGTAGATAAATGTTAAATAAACAAAATCAAGAGCCAGCACATTAGGCTGTTGGCCAAAGATAGCTTTATCTTCCCTTTTTGGATAAAGAAGTAAACTTGTACAAACATATACAACCCACCATTATCAAAATCAATTTCCTTTTCATCTGGCTGCGACTCTGTCCATGGTGCCGTATCCTGCCTCCAGTGAAGTCTTTGAAACATGACCAGGGAAGTAAGTTAAAGGACTTATTTGAGGGATTATTGTCTTTGCAGATGTTTAAAGAAGAACATTGAGGGAAAGGGATTTAGCAGATTAAAGTTTCCATTAGAATAATTTTTCTGACCAGAATAGCCTCTGGAAGGATAAAGAGGAAGAATAAACCTCATAATTGTCTTTCTTTAATTTTGTTTTGAGACAAGTTCTCACGCTGTTGCCCAGGCTAGAGTGCAGTGGTGTCATCATAGCTTACTGCAACTTCAAGTTCCTAGGCTCAACTGATCTTCCTGCCTCAGCCTGCCGAGCAGCTGGACTACAGGTGCACACCACCATGCCTGGCTAATTTTTGTATTTTTTGTAGAGAGAGGGTCTCATCACTGCTCAGGCTGGTCTTGAACTCCTGGTTTGAAGTGATCCTCCCACCTTAGCCTCCCAAAATGCTAGGATTACAGGCAGGAGCTACTGAACCCAGCCCCATGATCATCTTTTGATCTTATACAAAATTTAAAAAGTCATGCTCCACCTGCAGTGTTTGAGGTTGCAAAATAAACTCTGATATGACAAGCCTCATATTTCAATTAGTCCTTCTATAAATGGAATACCACATAAAAGCTACCAGAATAAGGTCAATGCTTTCTCCTATGAAGTCTTTAGGCAGAAATATTAATTTATCTCCTGACAGGTGTTTGAAGATAAGTCTTCATTTTAAAGTTTATTCTACAGAGAGCCCTTAGCAACAAATTACTACACTTCAAGGTCAGCTTTCTTTCTACTTTAAAAAGCTTACCAAAGACTCTAACAAAATCGCTGGAGAACACAGAATCTTGCAGCTGTTTCAGAATGTGCTAACTTAGAACACAGTTAAAATAAAGGAGGTACAATTGTTAATAAATGATCAAATTATTTAAAAGATGATTTTTATCATTTCTACTTGCTCTTGAACCACAAAGACTTAAAAAATAAACATTTAAGAGACATTTTACTGCTTTAAATGTTTTAGCAATACTCTTATTTTATAAATTTCCTTTGTTCATTATTTACCAGAACAAGTACAGGATTACATCATGTGCTCTTTCTTATGTACAGTTGACCCTTGAACCACATAGTTTTGAACTGAGTCAACCTAACAATGAATTTTCTTCTGCCTCTGCCAGCCTGAGATAGCAAGACCAACCTGTCTTCCTCTTCCTCAGCCTACTTAATGTGAAGATGATGAGGATGAAGGCTTTGTAATAATCCATTTCCACGTAACAAATAGTAAATATATTTTCTCTTCCTTATAATTTTCTTAATAACTTTTTTAGCTTATTATAAGAATACAGTATATAATACATATAACATATACAATATGTGTTAATAGACTGTTTATATTATTGGCAAGGCTATTGGTCAATAGTACCCTATTAATAGTTAAGTATTTGGGGAGTCAAAAGTTGTACACAGATTTT
The DNA here is from genome assembly GCA_963574885.1 of Lepilemur ruficaudatus. Taxonomy (NCBI): domain Eukaryota; kingdom Metazoa; phylum Chordata; class Mammalia; order Primates; family Lepilemuridae; genus Lepilemur; species Lepilemur ruficaudatus. Next base: position 56,702 of record CAUYRT010069688.1, read on the forward strand.
TCCACCGCTTGTGCAGTTGGCACCCTCCAAACCTTGATAATTTTTTTTTTTTCTGAAATGGGGTCTTGCTATGTTACCCAGTCTTATCTTGAACTCCTGGTCAATACACTGGGATTACAGGTGGCACCACACCAAGCCTAAAATATGATTTTTATATTATATAGTTCCTTTTACAAAATTCTTTTTTGATGTTAGTTTTATGTTGAAATTTTGATTTAGATATAATTTTATTTTTGTCTTGTTTCATCACTTATCATTTTAAGTTCTTACATATTCTTGAGCTATTAATTTTGCTTCATTTCTCAATTGAACTATATACATTTCTGGGTAGTTTTTCCCTTTAAAAATGTTATTTTTCTATTTTTAGATTTCTTGATTATCTCAGAAAGTCCTGGTGTTGCTTTCATTGGACTGGGTAATATTCTTAAGTTTTAACCTCTCTCAATCAGAGGGCATATATTTGAAGATATTAATAAGTATCTCCTGATTTTTGGAAATACAGACTCATGGCATCTAGATATACATCAGGGAAGCCTAGGATGCCGTTCTCCTAACTGTGCCATCTAGAGGTCCAGATTGAATTGCCATCCCATCTGACAGCCTTTAACACTGTGAGCCCTCCCAACCCCTGGAAGCATCTTACTGATGACCTTAGAGGAGTTTTCCGTATAGTGCTAGAAGCAGAACCCACATTATAAAGGAAATAGGAGGGAATAAATTCTTGAGCAACTGAATTCAACCAATAGAGACTACTCTTTGAAGATGGCTGGTAGTGAAGGGAATGAGAGAGGAGCAGTAGTAACTTACAGGAGGCCATTGGTTGAGGGGTGGTATCATCTGCATGCGGGAGACCTGTGCATGGCTGAAGGAATTGAGAAAAGAGTTCGTGGAACAGAATATGTTGAAAACGTCCAAGAATGGGGACTAATGTGTGAGGTAATATCCCAGAGAGCACCTAAGAGTTTAGGATCTTAGTACATCTGGGCTGCTGTAACAGAATACTGGGTGGCTTATAAACAATTGAAATTTATTTCTCACAGCTTTGGAGGCTGGGAAGTCCAAGATCAGGGCACCGGCAGATTTAGTGTCTGTTGAACGCCCACCTCCTGGTTCACAGATAACCTTCTTCTCACTGTGTCCTCACATGGTGGAAGTGGTGACAGATCTCTCCAGGGTCTCTCTTATAAGGGTACTAATCCCATTCATGAGGGCTTTGCACTCATGCCTTAATCACCTACCAAATTCCCCATCTCCTAATACTGCTAACTTGTGAGTTAAGATTTCAATATAATAATTTTGTGGGGACATGAACATTCAGTCTACAATAAGGACAGTATACAATTCTCAAATATATGCTTTGAGATGCTGAGATTTATTTTCCACAAAAGTAAACAGGCAAATACCATCCCTCAGAATTTCTAAATTCAGAGTAGGTTCTACCTTTTTTTACTCAGTCTTTCCCAAAGGGATTTTTAAAAAGCCTAAAATTTAATGATGAGAGTAAATATGCTATGTTAATGTTTGCCTGCTAATTTTTGAGTAGTTTCATAATGTTACTGCTTTTTAACCATGAACATACGGGCTGATCCTGACATATTCTATGGCACATACTTTGGCCTCTCAGTTTCAAAGATAATTAAAGAAAATTACCATTATACTAACAGAGACTAAAAAAGCAGTTTTTATTCATAGCTGTATATTTCCTTGTAAAAAAAAAAAAGAAAAAAATTCAAATGAACAATTGTCCATACCAGATTAGTAGAATACTTTCCCTTTAATATGCTTATTTTTTTGTTAATCTCAGATCCTTTTACTAAAGCATTTCTTCATCTGTGTATTTTAGGTTGCTTAAAATACCTGTTTATGTAGGCAGATACAATTCTTTTCCTATAATGAACATAACAGTGTAATGAGAAAACATTTATTGAATGTGTATAGGCTGAGCACCTGTTGTTTATACATGTCCATATTGAAAATAGAAATGCATAGACTATGAGTCTGATATTAGTCAAATTAGAATGAAGGACCTGTCTTACATGCATCACCCCCAAATGTTGGCTTAAACGGCTTTTTTAATACTGCAACATTTTCAAATTTGCATATGCTAATGTTCGAATTATTATGCATGTTTTAATAATTGATTTGCAAGCTAAGTTAAAAGAAATTACTCTTTTAACAATTATTTTAAATAAGTGTTAATAGTTTAGTGCATTTGAAATAGAAGATGGAATTGAAGCCATTATGGTCTTAGAGGAAATCATTCTCAATTACTTCCAAAACCATAAATAGTACTGAGTTTTCAATTTAAATGGACATAAAATCGTTAAAAGCAAATTTTCTGATCAAGTCAGGAGGGCTTTTCCATTTGTATTGTTAAAAGAAAAACCTTAGGCAAATTAAATTTAACAGAGTTTAATTGAGCAAAGAACAAGATTTATGAACAGAAAAAGGAAAGTGAAGTACAGAAAACAGAAGTGAGGTACCCAGATTGGTTATAGCTTAGTGTTTGCCTTACTTGAACATGGTTTGGGCAGTTGGCCTCAACTCAGTGATTGGCACAAGAGTAGGTTCACATATCCAGTTAGGTTACAATTCATTACGTACAGAGAAACTTCTAAGCTGAACTTAAAACATGTAAGGAGGCAGCTTTAGGCTAAATTTAACAGTATTTAAGAGGTTATCTAGTACCACCAGGTAGTAGCAGTTCTGGAAACTGGTTTATATTACTGACACTAATGTAAAAAAAGAAACAAATGTGATTTGATGAATTCATTCAATGTATTTACTTTAACCAAGAATTAGGATAAAGAGATTTATTAAAAGGTATACAAAATAAGTTTTATTGTTCAAGTGGACATAACTAACAACTTTAAACTTTAAAATTATTTGACTGGGACATAGTGAAATAGAGAATAATATAGCTACAGGTATTATATTTTGTCAATAAATTCAAGAACCAAAATTAAATTCCTTACTTAATCTTTAGTTTTTAGTCCCTAAATATCCTAAAAGATACTTTCTGAGGTACATAGGAGAGGCACAGATTATAAAGAAAATAAGTTAAAATGATTATAAATTTACTATAAAAAATTTAGACCAGAAATTCATAGGCTTTAATCCATCAGAAAAATAAACAAAGGCAAAGACAATGAACAAAAGCATGAATCGGGTGCAGTTTTTTGACAACCAGAACAGATTAAACAAAGCATGTTTATTTTTACAAGCATTTTCATAGCTCAAACAGCCTAAATTTAAAGGGATCATAGGACCTTCTTACAAAATGAAAATGCAGACTCTAAATGATGACTAATTTGTAGAACCCTAGATAAGGAAATTGAAACTGAAGAAGTTATGGGACCAATAAATTATGGATCAAAGAGAGGAAATTGGTCCACAATTTTTGCTGCTGGATTAAAAAATTATATATATACATAAATAAAAAACATATACATACATAGATATGTACACATATGTACATCTATGTAAATAAATAAGTGTAAGTAAATTTTCTTCTTTTGTTGGTTCATAAGACTTTGAATTTTAACCAGAAGACCAAAGAAAATATCATGCAATGCTAGCATCATCATATATTTTGAACTCAAACAAAAATGACAGTGATTACTTGTCTCACACACCTCCCATCAAACTTTCTTTCCTTGTAAAGGAATGAATGAACTGTGCCATCTATCAGTATATTTCAAGGATGGCTCTGTTGATTTGAGAAAAACTGAATTCTGAAGGGACTGAGTCAGATGTCACATCAGACTCTAACATCAACACACACTATATGCTAATGGAAAGAACAAAGATACTCTGATGTGTTCAGTGACCATGTGAAACTGGATTCTCACATCTCCAAATGAGGGTCTGGTGCTTCCTTCTCATTATTATTTTTTTATTAAGTATTATTTTATTTTATTATTTATTATTGTTATTAGCGTTTGTTGGTCTGTTTACAAAGATAGGAGAGTATATTCTAGGGATGTCAGTGAAATATTCCTGCCTAAATTATCCTGAGTACCCTGAGTCAGAAGAATGGGTCTAAGACCCAATTCTGAAGTCTGTGTGACCTTCATCGAACAGTGTATCTGACTGAGATTCAAGTTCCCTGTGTGTAAATGAAACCAATCAATTGATTACTTCAAATGGGCGTTTCCAAGTCTAAACTTTTCTAAATTTTCCTAATAAAGGTATTCAAATTTACATAAATGAAGGGTCAGAGTATGGGCTTTGGAAAGCTAAGAGGGATACTTGGAGCACCTTCAAGGCTCAGATCGGTAGAGATTTGCATTCTGCAACTTGATGAATTTTTCAGGTATTTATACCGGCAAGTAAAATAAAATTTTAAAAATAAATCAGCAGAAAGTTGTAGTTTCCTCTATAATGCCTCTCTTCTAAAAAGACTTAAATTCTCATCTATGTAAAGTGTGAAATGAGTAGAAAACCAATCCCAAATAGCCATAATCTGTACATTACATCACTTTAAGGAAGCAGCTATGAGAGGAAAAAGATGCTGGGCACAAATGTAAAGTGGGTAAAATCTGACTTTGAAGCACCAGTCTTTGTTGCTTCAACTTTTCCTACCTGCAATGTCTTTCTCTCAGGGATGATGTGAAGTTCAGGGGCAAACTGAAAAGACTATGTGTGTTGACAGGAATGGGGTAGCCAGTGTTCAGTTTTACTGAGGGAAAGTCCATACTGTTGAGCCCATGCAAGGCCCCCATCCCTGCCCTAGGGACACTCTGTTCATTGGCCCATTCGATAAGCATTAAGAGTAGCTGGAATTTAAAATGACAATATCCATGGGTCAGGTCATCTTACTCATGGATTTATTAGAATCTTTCTCCACAGCAGATGCCCTCTAGTGGACAATTACATGGAGCATATGTCCATTCCAAGTTCATCCACATGTCCCTCCCCATTCCTCCTTGTTACCATTCTTCCAATGTCATTCTTTCCATGTCCCTGAACAACTAATACACTTGTTAGTGGCCCTCATGAATCAACATAGATTTGTACATGTCCCTACCAAGTAGACACCTACATGTTTTTTTTTTTTTTTTTTTTTTGGAGGGGTGGGAATTTTCCTTAGCCACTGTCTTTCAGAGCCACGTCTGAGGGGAGTTGGAACGCAGTACTTATCCACTTTCTGGCATGTGTCAGCGTACAGTGCTGAGCCACGGATACAAGTTATGAAAGAAGTGGCAAAGCCATAGGAGCAGACACCACGGGATTCTGAGGCACCTGTCCATTCAATTTAGTAGAGTTTTGGGATCTGCTAAAGCTCAATCTCACATATTCCGTTTTCATTTAACATTGGAATGTCACTGTGCATATACGATTTAATAACTCAGTGGATCATTATGTGGGAAGTTCAGATTGCACTTGAAGTCCATTGGTCCGGGCTTCATTCAGTCTCTCTACTGAAGCAAGAGCTGATTTTCAAGTGGAAAATGGTTAAGCCAGAGGACATAATCTTACTCCAAAACCCTAGAGGCTTGCCAGATATTCCATAGATCCTCTCTTTTTGCCACAGACTCTAAATAAAAATGGGTCTTCTGGGTCCTAAGGCCTAGGTGGCAAGGCAGTTTACTCTACAGCTGCGCCTGCTATAGAATGTTTTAAAGCTCCTGGGACCATTCAAAACTGCCCTATGGATTACCAACAAATAAAGTGGAGCAACATGCCCAAACTTGATACACATGGCTTCCACTATCTAAAGAAACTCACCAAATTATGCCCCTTTCTTTGTGGCAATAAAATGTGTCTCTCATTTTAGAAGGGGTATTGCAACAAGCTCCAGACTATAAAAATGCCTAGAACCTTCCCTGAAGGCCCCAGCACTTTTGTCATGTTTACCTCCTATCCTTTGGTATTCATGTACTTCATGAAGGCATGTGAGGTGCTTGTTACTTCTCCTATCAGATCGAATTAACCTAAGAAACCTGACAAGGCTGCACATTTACTTACTACCACAATTTTGCAACAGTGAGAGTCAGGCCATGGCTTGGTTATCAACCATATCTACTCTACATCTATAAGGGATAAAGGATTGCTTTGGAATACCCTAGAGGCTTTCTAATTTTCCCTGAAGCATTGACTTTGGCATTCAAGGTTTTCAATTTGTCCTCTTCTCTTTATGCACTCTCTAGAATAGTCAGAAATAACTAGTCCAAGTCACAATCTTTTAATCACCATTGTCCCCAAAGTGACCAAGTATTACAGTCACTTGATCTTCCAATATTTTACCTTTCACCTATTCTCTATTCCACGCCACCATAGATGATAAGGTAATAGTGATGCCATTACATGCCACAGATTGCTTGTCATATTTCCCTATGGCAAGGAGGCTTATCTGCACTCTCCTCAAATGTGTTAGCAACTCAATTGCAGAATCCCATTTTAAAGATTTCTTTCCTGGGGTCACTCCTGATGATGATTACTGTTTTCATGATCACAGAAGGAAACATGTTACACTAGAAATAGGAGATTAAAGGGAAATTAATGAAGGGAGACTATTTACAAATTTGTGGACAGGGTTAAGAGGAACCAATAAGGGATGGCAAAGCTCTCTTGGGCTAGCAACAGCAGGAAGTTGCTAGTGCTCCTACAATCTTTTATATATATATACATATATATATATAGCTGACTTGTTTTTGGAAAGTATATGAATAAAATACGTGCTTATTTTGAATGTGGAGAGATGAGATCATATTTTATATTCTGTAATAGAATTACTTATTTGCATTTTAATGATATGCCATAGAAAGGCCACAATTCTAACATCAGTAAAAATGCAGTAATGCAAAATGGCAACATTAGCCTGAAAGTAGAGCAACATGAGTATGTATTAGCTTTAAAATGTCTGAGTTTTGTGTGGTGTGTGTGTGTGTGTATGTGTGTGTGTTCTCTGAGATCTACTTTTACATTTTACAGCTTTCATACTCATACAGTTATTTGTGAGGAAAATGTGTGTGCTAGAAAGCTATTTAGTGTGTTCAATGGTGGGTCCCAAAAAGGATATGTCCAAATCCAGGATCTGTGCATGTGAACTTATTTGGGTAGATGGGGTTTTTTGCATGTATAATTAAACTAACGATCTCAATATGAGATTATCTTGGATTATTCAAGTGCGTCCTAGATGCAATGACAAGTGTCCTCATAAGAGACACAGAGAGGAAGGACACATACAGAGAAACTAAGAAAGCTATGTGAAGATGGACACTGAGAAATACCTGGAGCCAGGAGAAGCTGGAAACGACAAGAGATGATTCTCCCCTTACCCTTTGGAGGGAGGGCAGTCCTACTGAAACATTGATTTCAGATTTCTGGCCTCTAGAACCGTGACAGAATAAATGTCTGTTGTTTTAAGCTGCCAAATTTTTGGTAATTTGTTATGGTAGCTCTGGGAAACTAATATAATCATCCATAAACATTTTACTTCAGCACATTTTCTGTGCTAGGCATTCAGGGCATAAAAAATGACTATGGCATAATTCTACCAAGAGCTAACTTTCTAGAGGGCAAACAGACATATACAATTAACTCAGTGTAAGGAAAGCACAGAGAAAGAAGTGAGGAATTTTGGCAAGATTATTCAGGAAACGTCAAGTGGTCTGATGTAGTCGAAGTATAAGGGGGCATGACAGAGAGGGACAAGAGATGAGACTGTAAAAGAACACAGGAGAAAGACTTTGGATGATACTGATTACTGTTTAAAGAATTTAGGGCTTCATCCTGTAGATTAGGGATGGTTAACCTTGAATGATTACTCCAAGAGATAGGTAGTTGTTGCCTGGAGTTTGGTGTTTAAATGGATTGTGATGCATATTGGGCTCATTTACCCATTCACCAAAATCTTTTGAAACCATATTATGTGTCAGTACTATGAAAAGGACTTGGAATGACAAGGTAGACACAAATTCTGCTGTGATTGAGCATACAAATGAAAGGAGAGAAAGAACCTTAACTGAATAGCCATTGACAGGTAGGGAGAAGACATGCTTATAATTCATGCAACAACTATGCTTTAAGAAATGGGAAGCCATTGAGGTTTTTTTAACCAGTAGTGATCTGAACGTAACCACCTTTCATGGAATTCACTCAGTCATTGAAAAGGACATATTGGTCTGGGAAGAGACCAGCGGCAAAGAGATCTACAAAAGACTATTGTAACAATCTAGGAAGAAATTATGAGGACTATAATTAGGGAAGAAACAATGGTAATGAAGAAGGATGGTCAGATTAAAATTATATTCCAGAAGTAAAATTGACAAGATCTTATAAATAATTGGGTACAGAGAGTGAAGAAGATGTCGTAGAAGCCTCTGATTATTTTTAGCTTAGGTTATTACCAATCTAAGATACCCATGGTTGTAAAATGTACCATTATTTTATGCATCACTAAGAAAGAAAAAACTCTATTAAACTATGACATAATATTTTATCACTTAGAATTTTTATTTTGAACCAACTAAAAAAGTTAGATTTATTTAGACAGAGGTTGTAGGTTATAGAAATCATATTTCACTCCTGTGAAAAGGAAAACGTAAGCTAAATAAATCAAAGCATTTCTAAAACATTTTCACACTCAAAATCAAATTCTTATAAATCTAACTCTTATACCCAGAATTATCAAAATACATATTGTTCTATATATTATTGTCCTCAGTGCCAACAAGAATTCTCAACTATTGTTTCTGATGTTTTCTTTGAAGTTGTATGTTTTGATGCTGACACTTCATTGACTTACAAGAAGGTGTCAAAGGAAGGCTCTTAGACAATGCCTGGGATTTATATGACTTCAAGTTAGTCTTAAAATTTTTCTTGAATGAAATATCAAGGAATTGCCATTGTCCAGCTATATCAAACAGCAATAATTACGACATTCATGCATGTAGCTGCAATGAAAACTATATTACAACTGTGTTCCGGGTAAACAACAATTGCAAGATATCATCAGTTGTAAGATATATCCTGATTTCAGAGATGCTAAAATGAGAGGAAAAGTGTGCTATAGAATTGATAAAATATGGGAATGATGACTTTACAAACAGTAGGCAGCACAGGAATGGCAAAGATTCAAGTTAAATTAAGTTTCATTGCCATTTCACAGTGTCCTGCATTAACTCTAAGAAAATTAGAAAGCAACCACTGATAATGAACATTTCAAACATACACTTCCTTAAACTATGTGCTATAACATTTTAGTAAGATTCCTTGGGTAAATCTGTTAGCTAATAAAGTATATGTACATTTGACTAAAATGTGTACCGAGGCTCTCTGTATTTCCCTCCTTAGGTGCTCTCACAGGGAGTGTGATATGTACTTTCTTTGACAGATCACACTTGGGCCAGGCAGCAGGATGCATGGAAGCACCCCCGGCTGCTTCTCTAAAGTATCGGATCTAAAAAAAGGGCAAACCTCAAAGGTACACTCACCTGGCTACACTTGACACCTAGAAGGTTTTCATTTTTAAAAAACCATTAAGCTCTGTTAGATTTGTCAGAGTCTATACAAAAAATACTTTTTAAAAAATGAAGGTTATTTAGGCTGGTCTCCATTACCTGCCATTTGAAGAATTGCAAGTGACAGTCTAACCAGGGTTAGAGGAAACCAAGCAGTGAAGAGGAAATTTAAACTGTTCTGTACTTTTTATTACTTTTTATTTAGATTAGCTAAGTTTTACAACTATTAGTCTCATTTTGAACTCATGTATTTCAACTATGGTTTGTTTTTCCTAGTAATATTAATAAGCAATGAATGAGAAAGTAATTATTTTAATTCCAGTTAACACCTTGACAACATAATAAAACAAATGGTTTTCAAGCAAAACTGAATTAAACAATAATGAACTTACATGATTAATGGGAGTGGATGTGATGTGCTCACTTTGGAGTAAGACAAAACTAAGTTCCAAGGATAGCATTACTATCTCCTCACTGCATGAATTTGGCAAGTTACTTAATCTCCTTGAGTTTTCATGTCTGTATTTGCAAAATGGATATACCAATATATATATTTTTAAAAAGGCAAATGTAAGCATGCTTTGTAAAAATTTTTTATTTAGGTAAAAAATACATATATAATTTACCATCTTTATGATTCTTCTTCAGATCCCATAAATCTTTTGCCTTTTACCAATATTTTGTTTGTAATGATTAAATGAAATAAATAATATAAAATTCCTTGTACATAATAGGCACTTCCTAAGTATTAATAGCAGCTACCATTTATTACCATGTCAGCCTCACATAGATTAAGCCAGAGGTGCCCAACCTTTTTGGCACCAGGGGCCAGTTTCATGGAAGACGATTTTTCCACAGGGGTGAAGAGGGGATGGTTTCAAGATGATTCAAACGCATTACATTTATTGTGCAGTCAAATCTCTCTGCTAACAATCATCTATAGTTGCAGCTGCTCCCCAGAGTTAGCATCACCACCTCAGATCCACCTTAGATTATCAGGCATTAGATTCTCATAAGGAGCGTGCAACCTAGGTCCAACCCATGCGCAGTTTATAGTAGGGTTTGTACACCTATGAGAATGTAGACACACCCCCCTTGATCTGACAGGAGGCAGAGCTTCTGCAGTGATGCAATGGGGCGTGGCTGTAAATACAGATGAAGCTTTGTTGGCTAGTCCTGCAGCTCACCTCCTGCTGTGCGGCCTACTTCCTAACAGACCACTGACTGGTACCAGTCTGGTCAGGAGTTGAGGACCACAGGATTAGAGGAACTCCTTAGTTTACACATGGGATCTTCTGGAGAGGCAGCAGCAAGTCAGTGAGTGTAGATAAGGTTTGTGTGCTTTGTTATTAGATTGAACTATATGAAACTGCCATTTTGTGTGCCCAAAATGGTCAAATCTCTACAATTTCCTATGGTCAACAGGTTATTGGACTTGTTCAATAATATGAACAAGGTTACATGCCATTTTGCTTTTTTCGTTACTGCTCTTTAAAAAATATCATAAAAATCCAACATTGCTGGGATAAGAAGCCAGTTTGGATAACAATTTTTTTTTAGTGTTTCGTCTTTCCAATGGTGTCTTATTTAATTTATTTATTTTTTCACAGATCATCAGCATTTATTTCCTGGGCCCTTGGTGTGACTTATCTTGGTAGAAAGGGCAAAGAGATGGTCAGATAGTTTTGAGCCAAAATCCCTTTTCTAAAAAGGGGTCTATGAAGCTCCAAGAGAGAACCTCAGAGCTGCCATATAAATGGGGAGAATTTAACTTAAAATGACTTTAAAAAAATGTAAATTGATTGTCAACTCTCTCCCTCTCTGCTGAAAAAAATGTCTAAAAACTTAAAAAGTTTAACAATGTTTTTTAAAAAAAGGGATAAGAACGTCTGAACCCAGAATGTTGAGGCTGGAGGGGAGGGGTCGGTGTTGGGACATAGTCCCTGCCCAGGCCATCCACAAGAGGAGTGTTCCTGCATGGGCTGCCCATCCTGGTTGGCAGGGCCCGGCCCCTGAGTCCCTGCGCCAGCTGAATGAATAACATCCCGTGGTTACAGCGTCTTGAAAATGTGCTTGGGCATGGCGAGACGGTGGTGGGAATGTGGAGTCTGTGGGTGTGGGCAGAGCACTTTCCCAGAGCAGGGGCCACAGAGGCATCTGGGGGGAGGGATCATCTCAGACTGGCCTGTCTTGCCTGGGATGTGGAGCTCAGAGAAGAGGCTGCCAGCCCAGGGCCAGGGGTCCCCTTCCCGGAGAGGACAGCAGGTCTCTCTTCCAGCCTCCTCAGACAAGGCCTGACTCAAGATGAGGTGGTGCCATTGCTGCTCTGGGGCTGGTTGCCAGGGTGTCCTCCTTCCCCGCCCAGCGCTAGCTCGCCCATGTCTCCGGGCAGCTTCCCCATGCTCACAGCCTCCGAGTCTCCCTGGATGTCAGCGCCCGCGTTCAGATGGGCTGTCCGGTCATGGAAGATGAAGTCTCAGTAGGGGGACTTGACCGCCATCAATGCCTGTCAGATCACTCCTCAGGCCTGGTTTAATTTCTTTCTCCTGCTTGCATTTCTTCAGAATTTCTACTGCTGACTAATCAGCAGTGGAAATTCTACCTTCTCTCCGCCTCACAGTGCCGGGGCCGCGGGCCCACGGTGCCTCCGGGGGGCAGCCTGGTGCCCATAGTCCACCACGGAGCCCACTCGGTGTCTTATTTTTTGACTATCAAAATAAGTTGAGTAATTATTATAAGAAATTATAAAGATCAGAGGACAAATTTTAAAAAGTGCAAGAAAAAGATAAGATGTAGAACACATTTCCATCTTTATTCACACCAGTGGATCAGGCCTTGTGTGTCTTTGTGGTGTGGCGGACGTGGAAAGCAGTCCCTGGATCCGAAATCCTGCCCTTTCCCGTTGAATGCAGTAGGGTGGCTGAGACACTGAGACTATCTGGAGGCACAGAGGTTCTAAATAGGGATGCGAAACTTGACAATTATACATTGCATTGCGCATCCTTTCACCTAATTTATTTTTTTTATTCTCTTATGTTTTTACCTGAAAACCAGAGGTGAACATGCTCAGTATGTCTTATGGTCTATTATTCTTGAAAACTGTTAAGATTCTTAATCCTACTTACTAAAATTATACTGATATTTTTTAGTTACATGTCACTCACTGATAAAAACTAATTTGACTTTAGGTACCATCATATTTGCCCCTCCAACAATAACTCCTTTCTTTGAGAAGAGTTTTGTGTATTTTATTGGGACAAGGAGATAAATGCAAATAATTGAAAAGTGTGCTTTACATACAGAATTTCATTTTCATATAACTGCTGAAATTCAAAATGAGAACAAATTAACTGCTGCAGCTTGATTTCAGGTTTTTTTCCAACAAGGTTGTACCTAGGGTGTCTTAACTTTAGTTTATGCAAGTTAAACAAAGACATAATAAAAGGAGGCTTTACACAGTTTAACTCTCCCCTATCAGGAATTCAATCACTAATAAATACTCACTTTTAATTCCATGGTTACCCAATCTAGAACAACACTGAACACAACCGATTTCTATGAGGGAAGTACTTGACGGTAAGAAATGACCTTGTATGTATCTTTAGCGAAAGTTAAAAAGGGTGTGTGTGTGTGGGTGTGTGTGTGTGTGTGTGTGTGTACTGGCAGATGACTGAGTATGCAAGAAAAAATTTAATCTTTAAAAATGTAATATGTTTCAGGGAGAAGGTGGAGAAGGCAATGGAAGGTAAATAGAAATGTGAATACATCTGTAAAGTTGAAGTTCAGAATACAATTAGGTATTTTTGATGACAAATGTACTTATTTTTTGAATAACATGTTTACTTCCTTGAAGTGAAAGTTATCTTTTTTCTCTTTCAATAAAACCTGTTTATCTTGTTCTACAGGAGCCAAAGGCTCAGAAAGAAACATCTTCTCCAGGATGTTTTGTTCTGGAAAACAGGGTCATTAAAACACTTGATAACCTGCTGAAGCCTCAAAATATTTGTAGCCTATACACGGATGAAAGGACTTTCAACCTTTTGATATTTACTACCATTTCAGCTGTGAAGAGAAGAATACTTGCCTAATTATATTTTTAAAAGAAATATGGATGTTGTTTAACGGCTAGGTTGGAATGAACTTGGCTATTTCCCTTGTATTCTGAGAACCTTCACTCCTATGGCTGACTGTATACAGACAAATAGTCTCACATGTCTCGAAAGGTATTCAGCAGTACACTAGACCTTTAAAAAAAAGGTCTTTAAAAAAAGGATTATGTAGCTAAAGTGAGTTTGGGATACACTGTACATAATAATCCCTTTCTCAGGATTTCATATGATTATTAATAAACGTTCCAAGAAGCAGTGCTGTAAAGAAATGTATTTAGCTTTGTTTAATAAGATGTCTCCAAAATGTCTTTAACCATGAAATTTAAAAAATAAAAGAGAGATAGACTCTGTCTTTATATACTTTCTACTTTTATTCCTCATCACAATGTTTGTTCCTCTGCTGATGGGGCAGAAGAGAGAAAGAAAATACTAATGTCTGTTTAAGATACTGCCTTGCCAAGTGGCTAAAGCTTTTTTTTTAGTATATTCTGATCATCTTTGCTCAGAGACTCACTTCTAGCAGCCCCTGGTTTGGGTAGGCCATGAGAAACTCGGCTAGATCTTTTTGCTGCCTGGTAGCTGGCAATATCACATTGCATTCCTCTGAAGTATACGCTTCTCGTGCTGTTGTGAGAATCTCCTGCAAGGCTAAAGCCCTAATTGCATCTACTTCCTGAGGTCAACTCTTGAGTTTAAATTTTCTATGGGAATGGGTAATTTGGAGAAGAGGAAGTCCTGGTCCAATTCACCTGGTTCTGCTGAATGCCACCTCTCAGTACATCTTTCAGAAAGATGGCTGGCCCCAACTCAAGAGTGTCGGGTTTTAGTGCCTTTGTTTTTCTGCTGTGGATCCCAGACCAATTCTAGCACTGATCACCTAACAATACCTTGCTTTGTGAACCATAAAAATATTAATCACTGTTAACAGTTTGGACTACAGAGCTGTTGAAGTGAGGAACCCCCTTTTCACCCTAAAAACATTTTAGGAAATACTATATTTAGTCATATTAAGTATGGTAGGATAAAATGTACTAGTTATGTACCTCAGACAATAAACTCAGAAATCCAAAAACTAAAACTCCTCTTTCTGCAAGTTCTGTCACACCAGGCTTTGTTTGGAAATACTAGCATTGCTCTCATCAATCCCCTCCAGGGTTGTGTTACATACCAGAGAGATGACCTAGTAACAAGGCAGAGAGGAGGGACACACAGGCTACTGCTGAGATGTTCATTGATTCAGTCAGCAAGGCCCATAAGTTCCAGGGAAACTCTTCAGCTTCTGTGCTACTCTTAGAACCTGGAGGATGTTCCTGAGGTCTTATCTGTCTTCAGTCACTATCTCAAGAAAGTTGCTCAAAGCAACCCCATTTTCTCCTCCCATCCCTCCAATCCAAGGGAACTTTTTCTACTCTCTGAGCATTTTTCTCCCGTGTGTTTTTGTTCTAGATAATTAATCTACTCTCTAAATCTTTTCACGTCCTTTCCCTGAAAATTTAAAGACCATCTTTTATTTGTCTTAATCGGGGGGTGGGGGATGAAAAGGAGGAAATACTAGGGCAGTAAATATAAGTTAATATCAGAAAAAATATTATCTTGACACATTCTTGTAGAAATTCTTTGTTTTTCTGCAAAGAAATTTTACTTTTCATCCAGATGATACTCTCTACTCCCATCTCCAGAGTATGAATGTGTCCCTGTCCTAAAAAGGATTTTTGAGGACTGTAACTCCACTCTAACAGCAGTGGCTGGCTGTGTGGCCAACGGTCACCAAGTGTGAAGTAGGGAAACCTCACTATAGGGTAGATACCTTATCTCCTTTGTCTGTGGGTCATTACATGTTCCTGCAGGAGGGCCTCAGTTCTGCTCTGCAGGCAGTTCAGCTATAGGTGCAGGTGGAATGGTTCTTGATTGTGATAAACCTCTCTCAGGCCTCACATAATTGGTAGGGAAGCAAAGCAAGGGATTGGAGGTGGAGAGCAGTTCTCCAACCTGACTCCACTGAGGAATAATTGAATGACATGAAAAACCTTCAGACACATAAAATTATAAAATTCTGTTACAAAAATTAAGAAAACTAAATAAATGAAGAGATTGAACATGTTAATGGATTATATTAAAAACTGATCCATAGATTAAGTGCAACTCCAATCCAAGTAACAGCTCATTTTGTTTTCTGTGGAAGTTGACAGGATAATCCTAAAATTCATATGGTAATGCAAAGAACTAAAGATAATAAAACCATCTTTAAGAAAAAGGAAAAAAATAGAGGACTTGGTGGTGTTGCTACAAGGATAGACTAACAGACTAGTGCAATACAGCAGAGAATCTAGAAATAGATGCACAGATGGTATAATCTACTCAATACATTGTGCTAGATCAATCAGATATTCATGGAAAAAAATAATGAAATAATTTCTATTTCAAACCATGCAAAAGATCAAGGAATTGCAAATTGAATATGAAAAGTAAAGTGATAAAATTTCTAGAAGGTACTAAAAGAGCATATCTTCATAATAGGGAACGATTCTTAAATAGAACAACAACAACAACAACAAAACACAGGCCTTACAGGAAATGATTAACAAACTATGCAACACTAAAATCAAGCACTTCTGTTCTACAAAATAAACCATTAAGAGAGGGATATGGTAGGCTACAAGAAAGAAAATATTTGTAACACTTGTATTAATAACTGGTAAAGAGCTTGTATACAGAGTATACAAGGAATACCTACAAATCAGAAAGCAAATGAAAGACAATGCAATAGAAAAATGGGCAAAATATTTGAAGAGACATTTCACAAAAAAAGACATATAAATATATGAGAAGCTTCCTAAATCTTAGTCTTCAGAAAAATACACACTAAAACCACAATGAGATAAATCCTACTTAGTATATATATACTTTTATACCTACTTAGTATTTATATACTGTGTATAGTCCTTTTTATATATTTCTGGAATCTATTTGCTAATA
Source organism: Lepilemur ruficaudatus (assembly GCA_963574885.1). Taxonomy (NCBI): domain Eukaryota; kingdom Metazoa; phylum Chordata; class Mammalia; order Primates; family Lepilemuridae; genus Lepilemur; species Lepilemur ruficaudatus. The sequence continues at coordinate 73,254 of CAUYRT010069688.1, forward strand.
TATTTTTCTTTTTAAAAATTTATTTATTTTTTAAAAACCCTTGTGTTGAGGGCTGATTTTTAATAGATCACAGTGAGGGAGCTGCTCTGCTACGTGTGAAACCCCGACCCAGAAGCAGGCTAGGAATGGTTTAGCACTAGGTTCCCCATGAATATGTGTTGTGTGATGGGCGAGGGGCCAGCTGCTTTTCTGGCTATCTATTTGCTAATATTATGGTAATATTATGGCTATCTATTTGCTATATTTCTCTGGTTTTGATATCATGATAATACTAGTGTATTAGGATTCTCCAGAGAAACAGAACCAAAAGGATGGAGAGAGATATATATATATATATGGAATATGTACATGAAATATGAATATATATGAATATGTATATATGGATTGCCCTACAGAATGAGTGTATGGGTACTTGAAGTACACTTTCTACAGAATGTCTATCACTTTCGCACTATCATAAAGTTGAAAAATTGTAAGTTGAGCCATCATAGGTTGAGAACCGCCTGTATCCTGAACACTGGTCTAGGTACTTCCTGAACTAGATAAAGAGCATATACAAAACCCTACAGATAACATTATCTTTAATGGTGAAGACTGAAAGACTGAATGCTTCTACCCTAAGATTGGGAACAAAGCAAGAATGTCTGCTTTCACTCCTTGTATTCTAGATAGTACTAGAAGTTTCAGCCTATGCAATAAGACAATAAAATAAAATAAAAGACTTACAAATCAGAAAGGAAGATGCACAACTGTTCCTTTTGTAGTTTTCATGATTTCATGATTATATAGAAATACCAAGGAATCCAAAAAAAAGTTCTTGGAACTAGTAATTGAGTTTACCAAGTCTACAAGATTACAAAATAAACTACAAAAATTAATTGTATTTCCATATAATAGCAATGGACACCAAAATAAAAAATACAATACCATTTACAATCACTCAAAATGTGAAATATCTTGATGTAAACATAACAATTGTAGAGAACTTGTGTACTGAAAACTATACCATACTGATGAAAGAAATAAAAAATATAATTAGAGAGACATATTCATAGATTAGAAGATTCAACATAGTAATTTTCTCTAAATCCATATACACACTTTGGTTTCACACAACAGATATCAAAATTCCAGAAATATTTTTTGTAAATATGAACAAAATTATTCTGAAATTTATATAGAAAGGCAAAGGAATTAGAATAGCTAAAACAAATATAAAAATGAAGAATATAGTGGGATAAATCAGTCTATTCAATTTCAAAATTTAATATATAGCTATAATAATCAAAAATGTATGCTACTAGCAGAAATAAAAACATAGATCACTGGAACAGAATGAAGAACCCAGAAATACCAATTTGCCCAGCTGATTTTTGACAACAGTGCAAAAGCAAGTCAATGGGGGAAAGGAAGACTTTTCAACAAATAATACTAGAATGATTGGACTTTCATAGATCAAAAAAAAGAACAGTGACATAAATCTCATATCTTATACAAAAATATACTCATAATTTATCATGGACTTAAATGAAAAGTATAAACTATAAAACTTATACAAAAAAAAAACAAAGATTATCTAGGGATAGGCAAAGAGCTCTTAGACTTGACATCAAAAGTACAATTCACAGTAAATTGGACTTCATCAAAATTTAAAACTTTTTCTCTTCCAAAAACCCCATTAAAATATAAAAAGACAAGCAACAGACTGGGGAAAAATATTGCAAACTACATATCTGACAAAGGGATAGAATCTAGAATATATTAAAATCTCAACCATAAAAAACAAACAATCCAATTAGAAACTAGGCAAAAGATTTGAAGAGACATGTCACTGAAGAGGATATTCAGATGGTAAATGAACACATAAAAAGATTTTCAACATCATTAACCATTGAGGATATACAAATTAAAACCACGAGATATCACTATACACTAATCAGAATGACTAAAATTTTAAAAAATAGTGACATAGTAACAAGAAATGCTGGTAAAGAAGTGGAGAAACTGGGTCACTCATGCATTGCTCTTGGCAATGTAAAATGGTATAGCTACTCTAGATAAAAATTTGGCAGTTTCTTAAAAAAAACTAAACACGTAACTATCATAGGCCCCCACAATTGCACTCCTGGGCATTTATCCCAGAGAAATAAAAAATTATGCTCATACAAAAACCTGTACATGAATGTTTACAGCAGGTTTATTTATAATAGACAAAAATGGAAAACAATCTAAATGTCCTTCACTAGGTAAAACATTAAACAAATTGTGTTACATTCATACCCTGAAATACTACTCATCAATAAGAAGAAAACTACTGATACACACAGCAATCTGGATGAATCTCCAGAGAATTACATTGAACAAAAAAAAGCCAATCCCCAAGGATTACATATTGTGTGATTCCATTTATAGAACATTCCTGAAATGATGAAATTATAGAAATAGAGAAGAGATTAGTGGTTATAAGGGATTAGGGAGGAGTGAGATAGGAAGGAAGTAGATGTGGCTATCAAAGGGCAAAATGAGGGATCTCTGTGTGATAAAGATGTTCTTTCTTTTGACTGTATCAATGTCAATACTCTGATTGTGATAATGCATTGTATTAATAGTTTTAGAAGATGTTACCATCGGGAGAAACCAGAGAAAGGGTACACAGGATCTCTCTGGATTATTTCTTACAACTGCACGTATATCTACAATTATCTCAAAATAACAATATTTAAAAAAACAATGAGAGAACACCATATACTGCTAAAATGACTAAAAGACTGAATATATCAAGTGTCTCTAAGAATGTAAAGCCATAAAAATTCTCATTACACTGCAGATGGGATTATAAATTGGTGTAACCACTTTGGAAAACCGCTTCACACTATCTACTAAGGTTGAACATATGTACACTATATGACCAACAATTTCACTCCTAGATATATATCCAAGAGAAATGTGTTCCAAAATACAAATATTTTTCTTAATTGCCCAAACTGGAAACAAATGCTCATCAACAATAGAATGAATAGATTATGGTAAAATGCAACAGCATTAATAAATCTGACAAACATAATGTTGACTGAAAGAAATAGAATATATAAAATAGCATATAATGTGTGATTCAAGTTATATGAATCTCAAAGATGGGCAGAGCTATCTTATAATGTTAGAAGTCTGGATAGTGGTTAGCTTTGAGAAAGAGGGAAGGGTGAGTGATTGGAAGTAGTATAAAGGGAACTTCTGGGGTTCTTAACCTGACTATGTTCAATTTTTAATAATTCATTAGACAATACTATGATTTCATATGAATCCTACATGTAATTTTTTGTAAGTACATTATATAATTGAAAAGGTGTTTTTGAAAAATGATTAAAACCCTTAGGAGAAATTGGCAAATGCATTCTCTCTGAGGAAGACTTTAAGAACCCTCTACCAATAATTGATAGATTAAGTGGAAAAATATAAGATTTGGACAATAAAATTTACTTTATTCAGTAATTGGAGCATTCGAGAAGTGTTTTAAAAATTTAGCCAGATATAATGACTTAACATTTTATCTATACCTTAAGTCCTTTCCCATCTCTGTGGCTCAGGTTTTTTGTGTACAAAAGACAGTTATTTGTGGTTTATGTCTTTTTTCTACCCTGTAACATACTCTGAATCAATGAACTCAAAGTGAATTGCTTGAACTGTGGAACAGAAAATGGGAACTCCAGATGGATGACTTTGATTAAGTAGTATCTCAAAATATTTCTTAAATGCTTATACCAAGTACTGTGTTAGCTTGCAGAGATACAGAGATATTTAATACATGATACAAGATTCCTGCCTTTGAGAAATTCACAATATAATACAGAAGACTGATATGTAAAATAATGATATCCATTGATGTACTGGAGCTGGCTGGTAAAGATTCATGAGAGCCAAGTGTTAAACATTTGGGATTTTTTTGCCAGCCAGTTGTTAAACCATTGATAGCTTTAAATCAGCTACAATGGATAAATTTATACCATAAAAATTGACAAATGCTACAAATCTGGGCTTCTCATCTCCCCAGGGAGCTTATTTACTAGCACACTTCAGATTATATTATAAAACAACCTGATAAGTGTTTTATAGTACAAAATAAACCATGTATTGTGAGAACAAAGAGAATGCATCAATCAAGGAGGAGGAGAAAGTTATAGAAAAAGTCTCTACATAGGTTCAATTTGTTTCCTCTGCCAAAATGTGAATAGAAGTTTGTCAGAATTATAAAGGCTGTCACGGCGTTCCAATGAGAGGGGACTGGATATGAAAATTACTGCGATATAAAAGACTCATGTCTTAGCAACAAGGTTGTGCGCACTTGTTTAGGTTGCATACTACACAAAAGCACCATATCTAATGGGTTTTAATTCACATTTGTATTATTTTTAACTTTTGCATATTTTCATTATATAATAACTTTGTTGAATCCAGAGATAGGCAATTTGTACGCTTATAGCAATTATCTGCATTTATCATTGCAAACAAATGAAATAACTGATCCTGTTCCTACAGAGTTGGTCTTGGTTGTTCTATTTTGATTTACAAGGTCACATGAATTCAATAACAGTCTTATTGATCTAACAACATCTAACGTAACCTATGCTTCTATAAGAGGAGCTGCTCTTCTGACATGTATTGGTTGGGGAGCATATCTTTATATTAAAAAAAATTGTCTGCTGGTTTATTCTGTATAATTCTAATGTTTAATTTTGAAGTTAAAATATCTAACATTTACTCCACCAGAATGTTTGCTGAGTTCCCTGTTTAAATCTATAAGCACTTTCACTAAGACATGAATCCCATGTAATCTTATTCAATAACTAATATTTATTTAACAATAATAACCCATTTATTATAACAAAATCCAATTTGGCTAAAATTCAATTTGTTATTAGAAAAAGAAAAAAGGGGAGGCCAGGGTGGGGATGTGACATATAACTGCTGAGGGAATTATCCAATGACTTTATGTGGGCACATGAGGGTGTGGAATTAATTCACTGTGTAGGACTTTGCCCATACACAATCTTCAGAGAATTTGTACTTAATATAGACCCATATGGATACATTTCCATGAGCAACTTTATGAATTTCATCTGAACAGGCAGCAGCTGATGGTTTCCACTATTTGCACAAAAACTGCAACCAACTTATTAATTGGTAATGGTTTAGGGAGACTGAAATAAATTGGTAATGTTTAATTTTATTTCCAGAAATGTAGTGACATGTTAACTAGACAAGTTTCTGAACCATGATTCTGAATGATGGTAGCAGGGTACAAACACCCATGAAACTCCCCCAAAGTTATAACTATAATAAATGAGAAAATATACCAACATAAATTTTTTTTCCTTGAGGAAGTAATGTGTTTTCAAATTCTCACAAGGGTGCTGTAAGGGCAGGCAAAGCCAGGTAAAGGAAAGCAGGACTGTAGGGTACCAGGGATCAGGGAGTGGGAATGGGGAGGGGGGCTAAAGTGCTTTTATCTTTTGTGCCAGTTTTCTTAAAAGTTAATGATAGAATATTTTCTATTCATTCATTTATTTCTTACTTCCTAGTTGCCTACTATATATGAGCTAAATTCTGTAAAAACTATATGAAACACATAATAGGGAACCAAGTTATGTATAATTGAATTAATTAATGAGTATGCCTATTAAACCTATTAAAAAACACTCCAACCCTTAGAATCACGAGGGCTCTGAAAAAAGCTTTGGTTTGTTTTTTCCCCCCAAACATTTATGTAAGGGGTATAATTGTTTTTTGTTACATGGATGAATTGTATCATGCTGAAGTCAGACCTTCAGTGTACATATCACCAGAATAGTATACATTGTATTGGATAGGTAGATTTTTACCCTTCATCCCATTCAACACCCCCCTTCTTAGTTTTCAATGTCCATTAAGTTGCTATATGACCGTATATAACTCAGGTTTGGTTCCCACTTTTAAGTAAGAATATGTGGTATTTGTTTTTCCATTTCTGAGATGCTTCCCTTAGGATAATGGACTTCAGTTCCATCCAAGTTGCTGCAAAAGACATTATTTCATTCCTTTTTATGGTTGAGTAGTATTCCATGGTGTATATATACCAAATTTTTGCTGTCCACTCATCAGCTGATGGACACATAGGTTGATTCCACATCTTTGCACTTGTTAATTGTGCAGCAATAAACATTTGAGTGCAGGTACACTTTTTGTAAAATGACTTCTTTTCCTTTGGGGTAGATATCCAGTAGTGAGATTGCTGGATTGAATAGTAGTCTACTTCTAGTTCTGTGAGGAATCTCCATACTGTTTTCCATAGCAGTTGTACTAGTTTACATTACCAGCAATATTGTATAAGCATTTCCTTTTCACTGCATCCACACCAACATCTTTTTTTTTTTTTTTTTACTTTTTAATAATGGCCATTCTAACAGGGATAAGTGGTATCTCATTGTGGTTCTAATTTGTACTTCCCTGATCATTAGTGATGCTGAGCATTTTTTTCATATGTTTATTGGCCATTTGCCTATCTTCTTTCAAAAAAAATCTGTGTGTATTTTTGTTCACTTTTTGATGGGGTTATTCGTTTTGTTTTGTTTTTTCCCTGCTGATTTGTTTGAGTTCCTTGTAGATTCTGGATATTAGTCCTTTGTCAAATGTATAGTCTATGAATATTTTCTCCCATTCTGTAGGTTGCCTGTTTACTCTGTTGATTATTTCCTTTGCTGTGCAGATGCTTTTTAATTTAATTAAGTCCCATTTATGCATTTTTGTTGTTGCTATATTTCCCATTGAGGTTTTAGCCATAAATTCTTTGCCTAGGCTAATGTCCAGAAGATTTCTCCTATGTTTTCTTCCAGAATTTTTATGGTTTCAGGTCCTACATTTAAGTCTTTAATCCATCTTGATTTAATTTTTGTATATGGTGAGAGATAGGGATCCAGTTTTATTCTTCTGCAGTGGCTCTCCTGTTTTTCTCAGCACTAGTTATTGAATAGGGCATCTCTTCCCTAGTGTATGTCTTTGTCTGCTTTGTTGAAAATTGGTTGGTCATAGCCATATGGCTTTATTTCTAGGTTCTCTATTCTGTTCCATTGGTCTATATCTCAACTTTTATACCGGAACCATGCTGTTTTGGTTACTATGGCTTTGTAGTATAATTTGATGCCAGGTAATATAATATCTTCTGATTTGTTCTTTTGCTTGGAATTGATTTGGCTTTCCAGCTCTTATTTGGTTCCATATGAAGTTTAGGATTATTTTTTCTACATTTGTGAAAAAATGATTCTGGTATTCTGATGGGAATTGCATTGACTCTTTAAATCACTTTGGGCAGTACGGACATTTTAATGATGTTATTCAGGATTTCTATTTCTTCCTGATGCAAGCTTGGGAGGTTATGTGTTTCCAAAAATCTATTTCCTCTAGATTTTCTAGTTTGTGTGCATAGAGGTTTTCATAGTATTCACAGATGATATTTTGTATTTTTGTGGTATAAATTGTAATGTCTCCTTTTTCATTTCTGATTAAACTTAACTGAGTCCTTTCTGTGCTATTTCTGACTAACCTAACTAATGGTCTACTGATTTTATTTATCTTTTCAAAGAGCCAAGTTTTTGTTTTGTTGATCCTTTGCATTATTTTTTTGGTTTCCATTTCTTTAGTTCTGCTCTGAGCTTTGTTATTTATTTTCTTCTGCTAGCTTTGGGTTTGGTTTATTCTTCTTTGTCTAGTTCCTTGAGGTGTGACATTAAGTTGTTAATTAGTGATCTTTCTGTCTTTTTGATGTATGCATTTAAGGCTGTAAACTTCCCTCTTAGCACTGCTTTTTCTGTAGCCCAGATATTTTGGAAGCTTGTGTCATCTTTGTCATATAATTTGAAAACCTTTTATTTCCATCTTAGTATCATTCAGCATCAGGTTGTTTAATTTCCATGTTTTTGTGTAGTTTTGAGAGTTCCTCTTGGAATTGATTTCCAGTTTTATTCTACTGTGGCCTGAGAAGACACATGGTATAATTTTGATATTTCTGAATTTGCTGAGGCTTTTTTTTTAACGGCCTAACATACAATCTATCATAGAAAATGTTCCATGTGCTAATGAGAAGTAATATATTCTGCAGTTTTAGGGTTGAATGTTCCATTAATGTCTGTTAGATCCATTCATTCTAGAGTCCCATTTAAGTCTAGAGTTTCTTTGTTTTGTTTTCTGCCTCAACGATCTATCTAGTTCTGTCAGTGGAGTGATAAAGTGCCAGGCTATTATGGCTTTGCTGTTTATTTCTTCACTTAAATCTAGTAAAACTTGTTTTATAAATATGGGAGCTCCTGTGTTAGGTGCATATATATTTAGGAGTGTTATATCTTTTTGTGAATTATTCCCCTTATTGTTATAAAATGATCATCTTTGTCCTTTTTTAGCATTGTTGATTTAAAGTCTATTTTATCTGGTGTAAAAATAGCTACTCCTACTCATTTTTGGTTTCCATTTGTGTGGAATATTTTTTCCACTCCTTTACCTTGAGTCTCTGAGTATTCCTGTGAGTTAAATTAGTTTCTTGGAGAGAGCATATATTCAGGTCGTATTTTTTTTCATCCATTCAGTCAATCTATGTCTTTTAAGTGGAGCAGTGAGACTCTTTACATTCGATATTAGTATTGATATGTGAAATACTCTTCTGTTCATCAAGTTCATTGTTAGCTAGTTGCTTTGTTCTCTTCCTGTGTTATTGTTTTATAAAAGCTTTGAGTTTTAACTTTCAGATGTTTTTACACTGGTGGTTATTTATTGTTCTATTACATGTATAGCACACTTTTAACCATTTCCTGTCAGGCAGGTCTAGTGGTGACAAATTTCCTTAATATTTGCTTGTCTGGGAAAGATTTTCTTTCTCCTTTATTTATGAAATTTAGTTTTGCAGGATACAAAATTCTTGGCTGGCAGTTATTTTGCCTAAGATGGCTAAAAATGGGCCCCCACATTGCCCTGGCTTATAAAATTTCTGCTGAGAAGTCTGCCATTAGTCTGATGGGTTTCCCTATGGAAGTTATTTGCTGCTTTCATCTCACAGCTTGTAGGATTTTCTCCTTCACTTTGATTATGGCCAGACTGATGACTCTGTGCCTTAGTGATATCCTATTTGCAATGAATTTTCCAGGTGTTCCAGGTGTTTTTTGTATCTGGATTTTTTTTGTATTTTCCAGGTGTTTTTTGTATCTGGATGTCAAAATTGTTAGTGATGCTTGGAAACTTTCTCTCCATTATTCCTTCAAATTGTTTTTTTTATTTTTCTTCTTCTCCCTCAGGGATACTTATGATTATTATATTTGTTCATTTTTACATTTTTCTATATTTCTTGGAGAGCTCATTCATTCTTCTTGATTCTTTTTTCTACATTTTTGACTGACAAGGTTAATCAAAAGCCTTGTCTGTAAGCTCTGAAATTCTTTCTTCTGCTTGGTCTAGTTTGTTGTTAAGATTTTCTACTATATTCTGAAATTCCCTAAATGATTCTTTAATTTATTTGAGTTCTATTATTTCTTTTCTTATGTTATCTATCTCTTTAGTGAGTTTTTCATTCATGTCCTGAATTATTTTTTTGGTTTCTTTGCTTTGGTTTTCAACTTTTTCATCAATCCCATTGATCTTACTTGCTCTCTCTCCTTCAATCTGGGAACCTCCTGTCACATCTCTGTTGATTTCCAATGCTCTCCCCTAGGTAATCAATCTGAAGGTGAATATCCACTTGCCACTTTCAATCTTCTCTGTGGGAGCAGCTTGTGTAGGCTGTTTCTAGTACACCATCTTGGCCTCCCCTCCGATTACTTTTCTAGTTGACATTCTTATTTATGGTTGAGCCACTTTGTTCTTCATTTTAGAAGAAACCATATCCCCAGAGAAATGTATTGGAATATCCAAGGTCACACATAGAGTGAGTCTGTCTAGGGCAATCTTGGCTGCTGGGTCATAATATTAAAGATGAGTAGTCAGAGGGTGAAGGGAATCTTGCTACCAGGTTGGAATCCTAGAATAGTTAGCTGAATGAAAAAGGAGAATCTCCCCCAAATTACTTGAATATCACGTTTATACTTTTGAAGACAGTTGAATATTGTGATGGCCAGTAAAATCTTGAATGGGCTAGTACAGGCAATGCATTTGCAAATGATAAAAAGGACAGATAAAAGAGATTACTTAAATGCCTAAATAACTACATCTATGTGATTTTTGGGCCCCCAAACCCATACAATTAAATTTTAAACTGTTTTACTATTACTTAAATACCATTTTGAATTTGCACTATAGTTATCATTTATTCCAAATTTGGGGGGTATTTTTTAATATTTTAATTGTTATACAGTTCTTGGAAGTAATGTTTTGACTGTTTACCACTTGTTGTTTCAAAGAATAAAATGTCTAATTAGTTTCTTTGGATAGGTGTGAATGCTAAGCTCTTTTAGCTGATTAAGGAATTTTCTTATGTAGTAACATTCCCATCTTTTGCGATTGTATGCTTTTTCACAAGCAGTACATAAAGACAAGAAGTATTTGGCTGTACTTTTTCACTCAAAAGCATAAGGAGAATATAGAGAATCCTGGCATTGGGAGCCAGGAGCCGTAATGCATGAATAGTGTTATTGGTAGGTGGTTGAACAGAGATGAGCTTGGGACGCCCAGTCTAGGATACACTATCAATACTCATATCAACTCACACTCAAAGATAGTCACTCTAAAGCAATTTGATTTCAGATTGTTTAAATCAAGACTCTAGTGGCAAAATGTTCCTGTGGGTCAGAAGAGGTAAAATTTAAAAATCATCGCAAATCAAAAAATTGTGACTACTGATTCGTCATATCTAGGAAAGTCAGGATTTCATAGGAAAGCAGGGTCTAGAGTCTGTGCAATTAACCAAGGTGACTATAAATTAGCTGTGGTGAGCGGTACAATCAGACCAAACTTTCCCTTCTCCCTCACAGAGATCTCTCACTTGCCCTTTTTCATCTTTTAAGACACAATCATCTTTCACAAAAGAGAATATATTGTATGATTTTATTTCTACAAAATTTTAGAGCAAAACTAGTCTTTGGTGAAGAAAATCATAACAATGACTATCTCTGGGATCGGGGATATGGGTGAGGATTGACAAAAGTGACATAAGGGATCTCTCTGAAGTGATGGTAATGTTCTATATCTTGACAGGGAATTGTTTACACAGTTGCGCATATATTGATCCAAACTGAGCAAATGTTACAGTTTGTGTGTTTTACTGTATACGTATTTTATATAAAGACACATTAGATACAAATATTCAGCTCTGGTTAATGATATGCATCCTGAAACACAGGAAAAATGTACTGGTGAAATTTACTTTGATTTATCAAAAATGAAATGAATTGATGTATAGAGGGGTGGACAGATGGATAGACATGAAAAAGGAAGTACAGTGACATGTTAATGGTAGAAGCTATCTTTTAACTTTGCTAAAGTTTTTCAACTTTACTATATGTTTGAAAATTTTCATAATAAAAAATTGGGGGAGAAAAGAATCAACTCAGGCATTAGTTCCTTTGATACATCTTTTCTGACCCTCAGCCCCACCTCTGTTCTGGCATAATGTAGTTAATTGCTCTTTTTTTGAGCTCTCATAATGACTAGTACATATTTTCATTATATTTTATTTATCTGATTATATCTATCTCCTCTATTAAACTGTGAACTCTTGAGGTTAGGGATTATGCAATTTACCTTTGTATCCTAAGCACCAGTCTAAGCACATAGTAAGAGCTCAATAAATACAGTATTTGAGTAAATGATTATAAGCATCACATTTTTCCCTGATCACAGAGGAATTTTGTTCTTGTAGTAAGCAGGGATAGGGGGTTGGCGAGTGCAAAAATAACTCAAGACAGATATCATGGATCATAGAAATCACTGATAAAGTATAAATATAAGTTGTGGCATACAGTAAATATGATTTGCTCCACAGAAAGATGGAGGAAGGAAGAAAAATGTAGAGGAACACATTGAGAAAGCAGGAGTGCGTGACAATTTGGGGTTATGCTATTAGACAGAATTGAAATTATGAATATGAAATTATAAGACAGAATATGAAATTACTAAACCCAGGATTGTCTCTAATCGACAATGAGAAAATAGGAAAACAGTTTACAGAGTTGAAGAAGATGGTATGGGAACAAGGCACAACTATACTGTAGCCTAAAAAGGCACTTTGCAGGACAGTAAGTGATATTTTTCCCCCTTTTACATTTGTCTGCAAGGTTTTTCATTTGCCTACACTGATAACTGGAATTAGAGGTTGTATGATTTGTTTAATGATCCAGAGAGAGACCCAGTGTAACAGTTCTGTTAGAGCTTCGCTGAAGCATTAAGCAGATGCCAATGTTAAGGTCTTTTTCGCTTAGTCTGTGAGCACTGGTTCCTGAAAGTCGAGACTGAGTGAGAAAAGTGAAATGCAGAATTGAATAATCAACCAACCATACTCAAGGCAGCTGGTTATTCCAGATAAGTCACACAAAAAAAAACCCTACATAAAACTCTTCCTCAAGAGCTTATTTTTATAATTAGCTCCATGTTCCCTGACATTCAGCCTTTAAGTGAGTATCCTAATGGTAAGAGCCCACTGCTCCTCAACCTTAAGGTTGGCTTTATTCATGTATCACTTTAATGAAAACGACCAAACATTTGTTGGAAATAGTGCTTCATTCATACCATCCATCATGACACAGCTATAATTTTCCTGTATCACTGGACTTTACTAATTCACCTTATACTGAAATATCCAATAACCTAAAACAAAATAAACAATTTTATTTATAATTCCACAACATTATCAAAATTATGAGTTGCACAGAATAAATGATGCTTTGATGCCCAAATATTGACACAAACAACATTGTGCTTGTTGCTTTACATTTCTTTAAATTTGGTTTTAATAACCTTTATCATTTATCTTGACCACAGTTT
>CAUYRT010069691.1:0-23584 GCA_963574885.1 Lepilemur ruficaudatus
CTCTGTTGCCCAGGCTAGAGTGCCGTGGTGTCAGCCTAGCTCACAGCAACCTCAAACTCCTGGGCTCAAGCAATCCTTCTGCCTCAGCCTCCCAAGTAGGTGGGACTACACACATGTGCCACCATGCCCGGCTAATTTTTTCTATATATTTTTAGTTGGCCAATTAATTTCTTTCTATTTTTAGTAGAGACGGGGGTCTTGCTCTTGGTCAGGCTGGTTTCGAACTCCTGACCTTGAGCAATCCTCCTGCCTCAGGCTCCCAGAGTGCTAGGATTACAGGCATGAGCCACCGCACCCGGCCTGAGGAACAGAATCTTAAGGATGAGTTTCCTGAATTGGCTCTGGAATTTCTGGAATTGATTCCCTAATTTGATTACATTTAAAGGCAGTAATAACTCTACTTCCAATAGTAAAGAGAACACTAGCTTGAACAGACCTATGGTGTTGACTAGTTAATCATCGTGTTCCTAGAAGTGAAATACATGGGAAGCGTACTAAATTCTTACTTGATATGTAAAAGCAGAAAAGTTCCAGGTTAAGTGAACAAAACTCTAACTCAAATCATGAAAACAATTCCCAGACTTGAGCCAGCTTACAGACCCAGAACCCTCTGAATGAAGAAGGGAGATCAGGTCCTCTTGAGAAATGACCCTGATACATTACCACAAATTTATACTGGTAATCTGTCTCCCAGCCTTCCCCAGAGGGACCTATGGCCTTTTATCAGGGTAATGTGCATTGGGAAAAAGGAAATAATCAGACATTTTGGGAATTACTATATACTAGGTCTAAACTGACACTAATTCTAGGAGACCCAAAATGCCACTGTGGTTCACCAGTCAGAGCAGGAATTTACAGAAGTGGAGTGATTAATGGAGTTTTAGCTCAGGTCCATCTCACAGTAGGGCTGGTGTGCCCCTGAACCCAACCTGTGCTTATTTCCCCAGTTCCTGAATACATAATTGGAATAGACAGACATATTCAGAAGCTGGCAGAATCCCCACATTAATTCCCTGACCTGTTGAGTGAGGCCTATTATGGTGGGGAAAGCCAAATGGAAGCCACTAGAAGTGCCTCTACTTGGAAAAATATAGAAACCTGCATTCCTGGAGGGACTGTAGAGATTAGTGCCACCATCAGGGACTTGAAGGATGCAGGGGTGGTGATTCCCACCACAGCCCCATTCAATGTGCCTATCTGGCCTGTGCAGAAAACAGATGGGTTTTGAAGAATGACAGTTGATTACCATAAGCTTGACCAGGGGGTCACTCCAATTGCAGTTGCTCTTCTAGATGTGGTTTCATTGCTTGAGCAAATTAACACATTCCCTGGTACCTGGTATGCAGTTATTAATCTGGCAAATGATTTTTTTGTGGGTGATACCTGTTAGTAAAACCATTAGAAGCACTTTGCCTTCAGCTGGCAAGGCCAGCTATGCACCTTCATTGTCCTGCCACAGGGGTATATTTACTCTCCCGCCCTAGGTCAGAATTCAGTCTGCAGGGACCCTTGATCGTCTTTCCCTTCCACAAGATATTTCACTGGTCCATGACATTGATGATACTGATGATATTGTGCTGTATGGACCTAGTGAGTAAGAAACAGCACCTATTCTAGACCCACGGGTAAGATATTTACATATCAGATGGTAGGAAATAAATCTGACAAAAACAAAAGGGCCTTTCACTTCAGGGAGATTTCTAGGGTTCCAGTGGTGTAGGGAATGTTAAGATAGCCCTTCTAAGGTGAAGGGTAAGTTTCTTTATTTGTCCTTTCCTAAAAGCAAAAAAGAGATACAATGCCTACTGGACCTATTTGGATTTCAGAGGCAACACATTCCTCATTTGGGTGTGCTACTCTGGCCCATTTACAAAGTGATCAAAAAAGCAGCCAGTTTTGAGTGGGGCCCCAAACAAGAGAAGGCTCTGCAACAGGTGCAGGCTGCTGTGTAAGCTTCTCTGCCACTTGGGCCACTTGATACAGCCAATTCAATGGTTTTTGAAGTGCCCGTGGCAGGTCGAGATGCTGTTTGGAGCCTTTGGCAGTCCTCTATGGGTGAACTACAGCACAGATCCTTAGGACTTTGGAGCAAAGCCCTGCTATCTTCTGCAGATAAGTACTCTCCTTTTGAGAAACACTTTTTGGCTTACTATTGGGCCTGAATTTACTCATGCACTGAATTTAAGCATATTAGTTAGTAGAAGAGAAGAAACTTAAAAAGGGTTCCCTCGGTAACAGCAAGTGAACAGGGAAGAGCCCAGTGCCAAATGTCTGCCCCACAGTAGGGAACCATACATGGAGCATACAGAAGACCCACTCCCCAGTGCTGCTCACAGAGGCACTGATGGAGGCCCAGCCTGTGGATGGTGTTAGGCCAGTACCAGCTCCTTGTGCACTGGGCCTGGGCGTTACTGAAGTAGGATTGCTTGAAAGTATAGCTCATAGTGGGTGGTAAACTCCATCTAAGGCTAAATACCAGCACAAATTGACAGTTAACAGGTATCAGAAGGGAAAGTTGAAAAGAACTTTGAAGAGAGAGTTCAAAAGCATATGAAATTGTTAAGAGTTATGGCCTCAGAGCAGACATGGCCACCCCTCAACCTTTGGCCCTGGATGGTGGTCCTGCCCCCTCAGCCCTGGAAACAAAGAGATAGCCCTGCCCTCTGAAACTGAGAAGGCAGTGGGTACCCTCATCTCCCCAGCCTGTGCCTTCAGGGACTGCGGCAGCAGCTATAGCTGTACTATCCTTGAAGTCATTCCTCTCTTTTCTTGAAGGATAACACATGTTCACAGTCTTATAGCTTTACCATCCTATTTCCTGCCTTAGAAAATCGAGAAGTCTAACAGCCTGCCTTCATTCTCTCCCATCTCTGTCTCCTTCAGCCCAACCTGAAAACATTTCTACTGAGATAGTTGACTGAATCCACAAGTCACAAACCTCATCTCTTTAGCAATCAGGTGTCCAGGCACACTCATGATGTTCTTTCCAGAGTACACGTTTTCAACTTTTGCAATATAGATAGGCTGAGAATTTTCCAAACCTTCAAGTTCTAGTACCTTTACCCTAACAATTCCTTGTTCAATTTATCTCTTTCCTCTCACATTTTGCTATAAGTAACAAGGAGAAACCAGGCTGTGCTCTTAAACAGTGCTTAGAAATCTCCTCAGGTATAATAAATATTCAAGTTCATCAGTCACAAGTTCTACTCTTCACGCAACAACACAATTCAGCCCTGTTCTCTGATAGTTTATAACAAGGATTGCTTTTCCTCCAGCTTGCAATGACATGTTCCTCGTTTCCATCTGAGACCTCAAAGCCTCTCAAAACCTAGCCTCTAGCTCCAGCCTCTACCCATTACTCAATTGAAAAGCCACTTTCACATTTTTTGTGTATTTATCACAGCAGCATCCCATTTCCAAGTATAAAAATCTGTATTAGTTTCCTAGGGCTGCTGTAACAAAGTGCCATAAACTGGGGGGGGGGGCTCAAAACAATGGAAATTTATTGTCTCACAGTTCTGGAGGCCAGAACCCCAAAACCAAGGTGTCAGCAGGGTCATCCTCTCTTTGAAGCCACCAGGGAAGGAATTATTCCAGGCCTCTCTCCTAGTTTCTGGTGGCCTCAGGTGTTTTTTGGCTTACAGATGCATCATCCCAGTCCCATGCCATCTTCTCCCTGTATGCCTTCACTTTGTCTCCCCTCTGTGTGTGTCTCTGTGTCCAGATTTCTCTTATTTATAAGGATACCAGTTATATTGGATTAAGACCCACCTTAATGACCCCATTTTAGCTTGATTACTTCTATAAAGACTCCATTTCCAAATAAGGTCACATTCTGAGGTACTAGGGGTTAGGATTTCAACATACATTATTTGAGGGACACAAATAAACCCACAACGGGCTCTTCACAGCTTCACAGGATTGTTGTGCTTACCCACTGAGAGCAGGTGGCTGTAGTTCTCCAGCATGACATCGTGGTACAGGCGTCTTTGAGCAGAGTCCAAGTGCTGCCACTCCTCCCTACTGAAGTCCACAGTGACATCCTCAAATGACACTGGTACCTGTAACAACACAATCCTGTTCAAGGCAACATGATCAACACTGGAGGATGGAAGACGACAGATAAGAAGCTGTTTTTAACTATTTTTCATCATAATATACCATATGGTATACCTATTAAGTACCTAGTTTTATACATCGATCTATTTATCTATATATATAATGTTTGTAGAATACAAATGTCTGGTCATAAATTCTTGCTATTCATTATATATGACACATAGTCTTCCATTTTAAAAAAATAATTTTCTATAGGATTTGACCTTGATCCTGTTTTATTTGTTTTTATGGGAAATTTGTGTTTCATAACTTTTAAAAGGAATCATGTATATCCCCCATTTTCTAATTTTACATAACTCCCTATACTGTTGCTTTCATTTACTCTTCAAAAATATGGCCATTTTCTCTTGATGCCTTTTTATTGTTCATTTCTAATTTAATTCCATGGTGGTCAGAAAATATACTCTGTATGATTTCAACATATGGTCTATCTAGGAGAATGGTCCATGTTTCCCTGAAAAGAATGTATATTTGGCTGTTGGTGGGTGTAGTGTTCTATAATATAGAAATCAAGTGGTTGAATGTTGCTAAAATTTCCTGTTGCCTCACTGATTTGTCTTCTACTTGTTCAATCACGTATTTGTCAATATTTTGGTAAAAACTGAGAAGATGTTAAAATTTACATGGCAATTAAAAGGACCTAGTATATCCAAAAGCAAGCAAAAGTATGGAGAATTTATACTATCTAATGTTAAGACTTACTATAAAGTTACAGTAATTCCGATAATACTGTACTGATGTATGGACAGACAGATATATCATTGGAACAGGATAGAGTCCAGAAACAGAACCACACATATATGGACAACTGTTTTTTGACACAGATGTCAATGGGTTTCAATGGGAGAAGGAAAGTCTTTTCAGCAAATCGTGCTAAAAGAAATGGATATTAGTATTGGGGAAAAATAAACCTTGACTCATACCTCACATCATATATAAAAAAATAACAAAAATTAAATTTCAGTTTGCCTGCATTGCTTTTATTAGACCAACTCCCAGAGAACAACTGTAAATTATGAACAAAATATAAAAAACAACTGTCTGAGATACTAAAGAACAACCCAAATCAGGCATCTATTGGAGGAAAGCTGACACTTAGAAGAAGGGGATAGCACTTTAGCTTATGAATAGGCCTGGTCAGTGCCATGCAGGGTAACAAAATTCCAGCAGAAAGCCATCAGTCTTATTGACTGGAAGAATCAAAGGAGAGTTTTACAGTCATCACCACCACTGGAAAATCAAGGATAGGGGGATCCACAAAGGGATCTAGAGAGAGAAAGGTACCTAAATTCTGTAAATGAACTCTGCCCAAACCTTTGGTTGACCACTTAAATGAACCGAAATTTGAGCTACCACATGCCAACCATAGAGGAGAAAGTTTCTAGTTTGAGTCCAGCCAAGTTAAATGCTCACTATATAGAACAAAACAAAAAATCAGCAATATTCAGAGGAATTAAACAGAATCAAACAGCTCTACACTGTATGTTTTACAACAACCAGGATATAATCCAAAATAACTCAACATAGAAAGAGATTGAAAGGTGTGGAGAGAATGACAAAAAGTTTAAGATAAAACGCAATCTGAGACTGACCTGAGGTGATCCATATGCTAGAATTAGCAGGAAAGAATTTTAAACTAGTTATTTATAATTATGCTCAAGAACACAGAGAAAAAAATATGTTCATAATGAATAAATAGGATAGCTCAACTGAGAAATAGAAACTATAAAAAATAATCAACTGAAAAGTTTAGAACCGAAAAAATACAGTCTGAAACTAAAATATTCCCTGGATAGGCTTATCATAAGAATGGAGATAACAGAAGAAAGAGATAATGAACTTAAAGATAGATCAACAGAAATTATCCAATCTGAAAGCAGAGAGAAAAAAATATGAAAATAAAAATGAATAGTCTCAGGGATGGTGCTATGGTTTGAATGTTTGCATCCCCTCTACAATTCATGTTGAAACTTAATCCTCAAGACAACAGTATTAAGAGGTATAACCTTTGGGGGGTGATTAGGTCATGAGGGCTCCATCTTCACGAAAGGATTAGTGCTCTTATAAAAGGGCTGGAGGAAACTAGCCAGTCCCCTTCCTTTTTGCCCTTCCATCTTTTCCACCATTTGAGGACACAGCATTAGTCCCCTCTGGAGGAGGCAGCAACAAGGTGCCATCTTAGAAGCAGAGGACAGCCCTCACCAGACACCAAACCTGCTGGTGCCCTGATTGTGGACTTCCCAGCCTCCAGAACTGTGAGAAATAAATTTCTATTGTTTATAAATGACCTAGTATCTGGCATTTTGTTATAAAATACAGCACAAACAGACTAAGACCAATAAGTAAGTCAAAATTAATCTAACATACATGTAATTTGAGATCAGAAGGAGAGGAGAAAAGGACAGAAAAGATATGTTTAAAAATAATGGTCAGAAACTCCCCAAATTTGGTGAAATACATACATTTACAGATTCAAGAAGTTTGGCAAATCCAAGCAAGATAATCCACAGAAAATCATACCTAGGCACATCATAGGCAAGCCACTGAAAATCAAAGAAGAAAAGATTTTGAAAGCAGCCAGAAAAACAAAAAACAAAAAGACAATGAAACATTAAATACAGGGAAACAGTGATTCAAGTGACCACGTACACAACAGAAGAAATGGAGGCCAAAATACAGCTGAATGATATTTTTAAAATGTTGAAGAAAATAAAGCATTATCTACCTAGATAAATGTCAAGCGTTCTTTGATTAGGTCTCAAGGCCTAAAAATAATTCTTCATGGCTTTTTTTTTTTTTTAGACAGATTCTCACTCTGTTGCATGGGCTAGAGTGCCGTGGCATCAGGCTAGCTCACAGCAACCTCAAACTCCTGGCCTCAGGTGATCCTCCTGCCTCAGCCTCCCGAGTAGCTGGGACTACAGACATGCACCACCATGCCCGGCTGAATTTTTTCTATATATTTTTAGTTGGCCAATTAATTTCTTTCTCTTTTTAGTAGGGACGGGGTTGGTTTCGAACTCCTGACCTTGAGCAATCCTCCCGCCTCGGCCTCCCAGAGTGCTAGGACTACAGGCGTGAGCCACCACGCCCGGCCTCTTCTTCATGGCTTTTGAGTCCATCTTCTTAGTTCTTGGCCCCACTATCTGAGCCATCCTTCCTTTTTCACAAAAGGCAGCAGAAGGGTTTGCTCAACCTGGTTCCTGCTACGAGAATTTTGGAGGTCTAACATCTTCTTTCCATTTTGTTTGTTTCCATCCCTTTCAGACCAAGGTGATAGTATTTCTGCTGATATCGTATACCCTAAAATTTTATTTATTTTCTGTGAATCTCATTGAGTTTACTCTATTAGACAAAAGCTTCACCCAGAGATGTCTTCACAATAAGCCTCTCTCTACCTTAGACTTGTGAGGGTTGAAGAATACTACTCCTAAGCTTCCTAGAGGCCCTACTGTTTGAGAAGATCTGTGAGGTACCTTTAATCTCTTTAAAGGAGCTTTTGTATGGCTGGATATTCTGATCCTATGATCCTTCTGAGATCTTAAAATGTTGTACAGTCACATCCTTTGCTTTATCTCTAGATCACATTTTCCTGATAGCACTGCCAAGCCATTTCTTAATTTTAGTATCTTGTGCTATCTGGAGAGGCTAATAATTTTCAAAACCATCAAGTCCTGGCCCCTCTGTATTTAACAGTCCTTTTCTCAATTTATTTCTTTCCTTTCACATTTTGCTATAAAAATCAAAAAGAAATCAGGCACCTTCAATATTTTGCTTGAAAATATTAGCTAGATCACCAAGTTAATCTCCACGTAACTACAGATAACACTATTGCTAAGTTTTCTATCACCCTATAATAAGGATCCTCCAGTTTCCAAAACATGTTCTCCACTTCCTTTTCAGCACTCATTGGCAGCATACACAAAGTCCAAATTTCTACCAACAATGTGTTTAATTAGTTTAGGATTTCTCTAACATGATCCTTAAAATCTTTTCCAGCCTATACCCATTTCCCAGTTTGAAGGACATGTCTACATTTTCAGGTTATAAAGAAATTTATAGCTTTAAAAAAGTCTAAAATTAATGTCCTAAAATTTAGCCTCAATGAGCTAGAAAATGAAGGACCAAATAAACCCAAAGGAAATAAAAGAGAAGAAACAGTAAAGACCAAAAATTAATGAAATAGAAAACAAGCCGTAGAAAAAGTTAACAAAATACTAACTCAAGCTAGATTATAGACCTCAACATAAAAGCAAAAACTAAAAATGCCATAGAAGGAAACATAAGAGAATATCTTTGCAATCTTGAAGTAAGCATGGATTTCTTGACAGAGTACAAAAAGCCCAACCATAAAAGAAAGCTTTGATAAATTGGACCTAATCAAAATTAAAACTTCTGCTCATCAATGACACTATTTTTTTAGAATTTAATATCTTTTAATAGATTTCCTTCTATTTGTAAACAAATGTCACAAAAGTGAAAGATTTCAGATATATATTTTTCATTCATTGCAGGTGTTTCTGTAATTGCCCATTGTAGTAGCATTTTTATGATGGTTGCTTTAAAATCCTTGTCAGATAATTCTAAGATTTGCATTACCTCTCTTTTGATATCTTTTGATTGTTGGTTCTCATTTAAGATTTTTCCCGGTTCTTAAATGACAAGTTATTTTTTAAATTGAATCCTGGACATACTGGATATTATGAGTGAGGAGACTTTGGATCTTATTTCAATTTTGTTTTAGCTGGCTTTCTCCAACACTGCTCTGGCAGGGGAAGAATGGAGAGATGCCCCAGTGCTGCAAGCTGAGTGTAGAAGTCGAGATTCCCCACTTAGCCACCACTGACACCTGAGGGGGACTGGGGTTTTCCGATACTATGGGGGTGGGAGTGTAGGTCCCATTAGGCCTCCAGTGGAACCCTGGCTTGGAGCGGCTGGGTACCTCATTACGGCTTCCGGCATAGCCTCTACTGATGCAATGACACTATTGAGAAAATGAAAAGTCAAGCCACAGACTGGGCAAAAATATTTATAATATGTATACAAAACACCTACATTAAGAATGTAGAAAGAACTACAAAGTAATAAGTAAAAGGCACATAGCCCAATATTTTCAAATGGGCAAAATAATTGAACAGACACTAAAAAGATATGTAAAGGGCCAAAAAAGCACATGAAAAGATGTTTAACATTAATTGTAAGGGAAATGCAATTTAAACTACATGGTGATAGTACTATACACTCACTAGAAAAGCTAATTAAAAAGAAACTCAGAGAATGCTGATAGGAATATAAAACTGAACCATCATTTTGGAAATTTGTTTGTCAGCTTCTAATAAAGTTAAACATACAACTACCCTAAAATCTAGCAATTCCATTTCTTGGGAGTTACTAAAAAGAAATGAAAACACATATCCTCAGAAAACTTCTAAAAGCTTTATTCATGATAACCAAAATCTAGAAACATTCCAAAGGTTCGTCAACACATGGATATCTAAACAAACTGTGGTGTATTCATACAATGGAATACTCAGCAATAAAAAAGGAAAGAACTACTGAGAGATACAACACCTAGATGAATTTCAAAAATATCATGCTATTTTATAAACAGAAGCCAAACACAGAAGCCAGACACAGACTGTATGATTCTATTATAAGGACAGGACGATCAAGGATTTTTAATCTACAGGGATTAAAAATCTTAACAATGTTGCCTCGGGGACAGTATCGATGGGTCAAGAGGGAACTTTCTATATTTTAATCTGGGTGATGGCTGTGTGTGTGTGTGTGTGTGTGTGTGTATGTATATATACACTTGTCAAACCCATCAAACTATACATTAAGATCTGGGCAATTCAGTGTGTTTCAACTATAACTCAATTTCAAAAAACACAAAAAACAAAAGGGCATGTTAGAAATATATTCAGGGTACACTGTGGGCTCCAAATACAAAACAGTCAATTCTCCTGGGAGGTGTAGGTTTAGGTTCCATAGAGTTAGCGTAATTTAAGTTGAATCTTGGACAAAAATAAGTATGAAGATAAGTGGGGGAAATATTTTCCAGAAGAGACAAGGAGAATGGTATGGAGATAGGAAAATACACGGTGAGTTAAGGAATGAGCAAACAGCTCTGTAAAAAGAGAGAAGACTATACGTCAGTGCTATGGTTTGAATATTTGTCCCCTCCAAAATTTATGTTAAAATTTAATCCCTAATGTGGCAGTATTGCGAGGCGGGACCTTTAAGCGATGATAGGGTCATGAGGGCTCTGCCTTCATGAATGGATTAACCCATTAATGGATTAATGGGTTATCATGAGAGTGGGACTGGTGGCTTTATAAGAAGATGAAGAGAGACCTGATCTAGCACACACAGCCCCCTCGCCATGTGCAGAGTCCCCACCAGCAAGAAGGCTCTCACTAGATGTGGTCCCTCGACCTGGGACTTCTCAGCCGCCATAACTGCAAGAAATAAATTTCTTTTCTTTATAAATTACCCAGTTTCAGATATTCTGTTATAAGCAAAGAAAATGGAAATAAGACAGGGAGGTGATTATGAGAAAAAAAATCCAAATAAGTATGCTGGAATCTGATCATGGAAATAGCATAAATTCTTTTAGTAATAGATTGCCACTGAAGTGTTTCATATATCAGGGAAGAGATATGACTTGAGCTTTATATTAAAATGATTATCCTACCTATAAGTACTTCATTTCAGGGTAAACAAATAGTTTATGATGGAAATTTATTCTTTTCAGAAGAATGCCAGATGAGAAATGCCAATAAAAGCAATGACCATCAATGGCTGCTAAAACCATTGGGTGAAAGACTGAAGGGATTTTATAATCCGTGGGTCAGGTTGCCAACCTCTCTGAACACACAGAGATAACCAGGCACTATGTGCCTCCCGGAGGAATGGATTAGCAAGTATTCAACACCGCCTATGAAGTGCTGTTGCCAAAATACTGAAGCTGATCCAGTCTCTAGGTTTCAGTTCATGTTAAAATAGGGATACAGGAACACATTAAATAACACAAGAACACAATTAAAAATTCCAAAATGCAGGACATAGTGCAAGGAAAATGGCCCAGTTTCTTCAACAAATATACAGCAAGGGGAACAACAAGAGGGAAGAGAATCTGGTGGATCTGTAGATTAAAAGGGATTTGAGAGTGTGTTGGGAGACAATTCTCCACAGGTCTCTCATATTTCTGCACATCTTGCAAGCATACTCACTCACTGCCTTTTTTCCAAACTATCCTTTCAAGGATGTTTATATTAACATACCATCTTGGAAGATAGTCTCCCTCCAAAGCAAAGGGCAGGCTATACTAGAAATTATACTAAACATAATTTCTCCTTCCAGGACAAAGGTCAGGCAGACTTACTGCCCATTAGGAAAGATTCGGGGTCCACAAGCTTGGGGTTTTTCTCCTAGGAGGGGACCCACTGTATGTATGGGTATCATCTGGCCCTCTGCATCACCCTGTGGAAACTGAGGCCTGGAGAAGCAGCACAAATGCTAACACTTTGGCTACCACCTTTGCCATATGTATTAAAGTCCTTTGTTTCTTACCAAGGAGTCTTTTGTTTTCTGCCAGCACCCATGAAACTGTGGCAGGCTAACTTGTTAGCTTGCAAGTAGGGTGAAAAAATCTCAGACCCTTCACAGTTCTTGGAAATTTTGGTGATTAGGATGGGCTATTTACAGAGATGTGGTTTTCTGTAAAAGGAAAGATGAGGGCCTTGTGGACCCCTGGAAAGGAGAATAATGCCCTCCCTACGGATGTCCACATTCTAATCCCTAGAACCTGTGAATATGTTATATTACATGGCAAAAGAGAATTAAGGTTGCAGATAGAATTAAAGTTGCTAATCAGCCGACCTTAAAATAAGGAGAGTATCCTGGATTATCCATGTGGGGCCGATGTAACCACAGGGTCCTTAAAAGTAGAAGAGGGAGGCAGAAGAGAAGGTCAGAGTGATCCAATGTGAGAACAGCTGGACGCACTGTTGTTGGCTTTAAAGACGAAGGAAGAAGGCCACCAGCCAAGGAATAAGGGTGGCCCCTAGAAGCTATAAAGGGCAAAGAAATGAATTTTTCCCTAGAGCCTTGAGAAATGAATGCAGCCCTGCCAGCATCTTGGCTAATTTAGCCCAGTGAGAACCATTTGGACTTCTGAACTACAGTACTATAAGATAATAACTTCTATTGTTTTAAGCCACTAAGTTAGTGCCAATTTGTTAAAGCAGTAATAGAAAATTAATACATGGGACAATTAAGGGGATTTAAGGGAAGACCAGGGGAATCAGCAGTAAATATGTTGACCAAATTGCATGGTCAACTGTGCAATAAACGGCCCTCCGCTGTACTGCCTGTTAATGAGGAGGAACTGGAGAAGTTATTGTACTTCAAGTATCAGGAAGTAGGTTTAAAGAGTCTCCTGGTTTTTACTAACTCTCATCCAGGTGGGGGAGTTCCTCACCAATCTGGTGGTCAGTCCCGAGTCCTCCACTAAGAACAGGGTGAGGGGTTTCCGACCTTTCTTCAGACAATAATTACAGAAATGAGCATCTACACTCAGGGCAAAAGGAGGGACATTTGTGACTGGTATGGGCAGAAACCAGGCAAATGGGCAGAACTTTGGCTGGTTCAGTTGTGGGATGAGCGGGAGGGTATGCTAAGGAATAGTAGCAACAGCTGGGAAGTCTTAAGGCTTGATCCCACCTATAATCTATCATGCCAACCTTACAGCCATCCAGAAGCAACATAAAAAGGTCTCAGAGGTTTTCTGCAGTAGATTCTGGCTGCCATAATTTAGCCTATACTTAGCCTTCTCAGCAAGCTTCCCCTGCGACAAATTCTTGTGGGCAATAACAGATGAGGCAATGACTGCCCCATACTCGATCTATAAAAGATGACCCACTAGGAAATGAGAAACTGACTGAAAGAATTCAAAATCAGTCTCTGAGGTCAGCCCCACTGCTCTGGAAAACTCCCCTAGCTTTTATGTTTAAAACTAAGCAAACTTAAGATATGCTATCATGAAAATGGGCAGCAAATGTGCCAGAGACATATTAAAAATAAGAAGTTGCTACTGTGCTAGTAAAGCCTGAGTCTGCCAACAGGCATGACTGGAAAGCAATGTGGCCGTGGCTGTAGAAGTGAGATAACCCAGAAGTTGAAATGGGTAGTGTCAGTAATGACACCCTTGCTGTCCAATACAGAGCTCTGGGCATAGGGAAAATATCCGAAGTTCACCTGGTTGAGTCCTGGGCAGTTACTGCATTGCTTGAAAGCAAAAGTAAATGTAAAGACTTGCTTGCTGGCATGAAGCCACACTCTCACTCCATGCCTGATCCCTCCATCCTCTTCTACCCTGAAATCAGCTGCTTTTAATAAATGATTAGGGGTGGGACAGAGGCCTTCCTGTTCCCAAGAGGGACCAAAGGCCATACACACCCCTCTGAATGTGCTGGAGAACTTCAGGGAAGGGATGGACTCAGGCTTTTAAGACTCTATACATAAGGCTGGGCGCAGTGGCTCACGCCTGTAATCCTAGCACTCTGGAAGGCCAAGGCGGGAGGATCGCTCAAGGTCAGGAGTTCGAAACCAGCCTGAGCAAGAGCGAGACCCCGTCTCTACTAATAACAGAAAGAAATTAATTGGCCAACTAAAAATATATATAGAAAAAATTAGCCGAGCATGGTGGCACATGTGTGTAGTCCCAGCTACTCGGGAGGCTGAGGCAGAAGGATTGCTTGAGCCCAGGAGTTTGAGGTTGCTGTGAGCTAGGCTGATGCCATGGCAATCTAGCGTGGGCAAAAGTGTCAGACTCTTTCTAAAAAAAAAAAAAAAAAGACTCAATACAGTCACCCAAGTGGCCATCCTCTCTGATCTTTAAGGGGTGAGGGAACACCTAAATTCAACTGATGGGGTGTAGGCAGGGGTTCATGAGGAAAGAAAGTTAAAGTGACCTTGCAGGTGGAGCCCTTAGGGCCAATTCAATGTACTGTTATTGTGGCTTCCACAGCTGAATTTTCACTGGTGTGATGTTTTACATGTTTGTCCTGTGAATGCTCATCAAGTCAAAAGGGGATGCTCCTGTTCAGGGACTGCCACATGCAGACACATGGTAGTGGGACATGCGAACCACACCCCAACCCTTCTCCCTTCCTCTCCCAAATGGTCCAAGAGAAACAAAAGATAATCCCTGGAGGACAAAGGGAAATCACAGCCTTGATTAAGGACTAAAAAGCAGCAGGTACAGTAAGATATGTAATATGTCAATACTACAGCCCAGTGAAAAAGATTAACAGGAGCTAGAGGCTTACAGAGGATTATTGCCAACTGAATTCGGTTGTCACTCCCATAGCCCTGGCTGTTTCAGACGCAGTGACTATAACTGAATACACTGCACAAACTGATGGCACTTAGGATGCTGTGTTGGACATTGCCTGTTTTCTTTTCTATCCCACTGGAGTTGGAAGACACTCTTCCATGGATCTCTCATGCTCCTACACATCTTGCTGGGTATGACCAGAAAGCAAGACCCTGAATGCTCTGGGCATTCCTCAGGTTTATGTTTGCAGCAAGCCACTTTGAGGCTTGCTTGCAGGCTGCTATAAAGCAGCAGGCTTCCTGGGCTCAGTGTTCATTTCCTGTAATGCACCTTACTGCAGGTGCAGACTTAAAAAATTTGAACTTTCCCTATTGCCAAAAGGGAAAAATACCTTTTCCTCCTTTCCTTTTCTTAGATCATTTCCTTAAGAAGAGCTTGTATTTGTAAATCTTTCTGCTATCCCTTCAATATGTAAGTAAATCTTTTTTAAAAGCTAAATAAGCCTTTTGTCAGCATTATAACCCAAGAATGTTTTTCTTAAGAGCTTGGGAGCCAGCTTCCTATCTGCATGGACAAAAAAGCTGATGCTATTAAGAAGCTACCCAGACCTCCGAGGGGAACTTGAAACAGGAAGAATCTACATGCCCTCAACTCAGCCAGTATTACTCATTCAAGGGTTTCTTTTCCTATACCCAGACAAGACCCACAGAAGTTTGCACAAGAACTTGGCAGTGTGTTTTCAGTTTACAGCCCCACACATGGGGATGTGCGCTAACACCTGCATGGAATTCTGCAACCAGCAGGCTTTGCTTGTTTGATGGAACAAATATGCCAGGGACCAGAAGGTGACCCATCGGGCCGGGGGGGCGGGGATGGGGGTGGGTATTGTGGCCAAAAGACTCTATCTGCCACCCCCGACAGCCATGGAAGAACTAAGAGCTTTAGAGACCCATTGAAAGGAGTTGCTAAGGGCCATACTTGGACCGTTTCTGTTGAAAGTGAACTGGGAGAAATTACAGCAGTGGGTCCAAAAGAAGAGTGAGTCCCTTGTTTTCTCTCAGCAGTTTGTCGAGGCCGTCTCAAAATTGACCAGCAAAGATCCAGGGACAGATCAAAAACACCCTCCGGTCCTATCTACCTTTGTGTTGGCCAAGGACAGATTACTACTCAAATCTTAGCAGCAGCTACTCAGTTTGGGGACAAGCTAGAGAAAGACAAGGAAGAAAAGAAGCAATTAAAAATCAGTGTGTTAACTACTCAGTTACAACTAATTTTCTAAAGGAATCACGCGTACCCTGGACAATCTATGAAGGGAACCAAGGACAATGAGGAAATTGTATGTCATTATCGTAAGAAGCCAGGACATCAGAAGAGGGATTACAGAAAGAAACTCCAGAGGATGCAGATATTGCAGGAACAGGGGGCACTGGGAAAGCCCGGGATAAAACCCTCAGCCACTGAACGCTGGCAGTTGGCTCAAAATTGGCAGTTTTGAGGGAATTTCGGAGGTGGAAACTGGTGACACACAAGTGTCAATAACTTTCCCTTAGGCTAACATATGCTTGCCTTTTCAGGTGGATACTGGTGCTACTTATTCTGCAATTTCCCCCAAAATATCTCACTTGCCATCTGGTGACAGGTCAATACAGGTTGTTGACATTTCAGGTCAGCCTTCTATTTCTTTCTTTCCCTCCACAGTTCCCATACAGATAGGTCTTCTGATGAAGACTGTGCTTTTCCGCTTTTTTCGTGATCCTCCTGTAAACCAATTGGAGAGAGACCTTGCTTATCTGCTGTGCAGAATAAAGGCTACCATATTCTGTACTCTCGACAGAGTGCTTGTGGAGCTCCCTGTAGGAAAGGGCACCTGATCTGGTTACCAGGTGCCATTAAAAAGAAAAGGGGTATGGCAGAGAGTGGAAGCCTCATACTGTGCTGGAAAAGTACCCCAAACTGAAACAAATCAATGCATCATTTTCGGCCCCAGGGAATAATGATAGTGGTTTAATTCAAGATATAGAATCAGGCCAGGCGTGGTGGCTCACTCCTGAAATCCCAGCACTCTGGGAGGCCGAGGTGGGTGGATCGCTCAAGGTCAGGAGTTCGAAACCAGCCTGAGCAAGAGCAAGACCCCATATCTACTAAAAATAGAAAGAAATTAATTGGCCAACTACAAATATATAGAAAAAATTAGCCGGGCATGGTGGCGCATGCCTGTAGTCCCAGCTACTCGGGAGGCTGAGGCAGGAAGATCGCTTGAGCCCAGGGGTTTGAGATTGCTGTGAGCTAGGCTGATGCCATGGCACTCTAGCCCGGGCAATAGGAGTGAGAGTCTGTCTCAAAAAAAAAAAAAAGATATAGAATCAATAAAAAGAGTTTACCAAAAGGATAAGCTATGGCCATATGTAAAACAATATCCTTTGTTGAGAGCTCAATTAGAAGGAATAAAACCAGTTATAAAAGAATTAGAAAAACCACAAATAATTTTAAAAAGGCACTCACCCTGTATTAATACTCCCAGAGTGCTAGTGAAGATACATTTGATAAAGATGGACAACCATTACATAGATTTGTACAAGATCTTAAGAGAAATAAATAAATTTGTTGCACCATCAATCCTTGTAGTTAGTTCCCAACCCTGCAATTACTCTGATTTCTGTGCCATTGATCCGGAAAGTTTTTCTCTCTCGTTTATCTGTGTTCTGCTTTTGTTCTGTTCCTCTAGCTAATGAATCTAAATTCTTATTCTTTACTGGTAGAGTCCAGTATTTATGGCAAATGATCTCACAAGGGTTTCAGGACTCTCCTACTACTTTTCTCTAGCCATTCACAGGAAAACTTAGGGAAATTTGTCCCACTGGAGGGATCTATAATTATTCAATATATGGGTTATTTGCTGGTATTCTCCAAAACTAAAGAGCAATGCAAAACTGATACTTTGGCTTTGTTACAATTCCTTGCTTCACTGGAACACAAGACCTCACTAAACAAACTCTAATGTTGCCAAACTGAAGTAAAATATTTAGGGAAACTGTTGTCAAGTTAACGCGTGAATTTTGCAGATGAAAGGGCCTACTACAATAAAATAACGTGGACAATTTTGGGGACTCGTGGGGTACTACAGAACAGCAGATTGCAGCTTTTGCAATGAGCACAAAACTTGTGACGAAGCAATCACATGGTGATTATCCTGATGCTCTGATTTGGTCCCTAGAATCTGAAAAGGCTTTTGAATAACTGAAATTGGCTATGGTTTCTCTCCCCCAGCTTTGGGGATTCCAAACTTTCAAAAACCTTTCCACTAGTTCTGTCATGAAAGTAAGGGCACTGCTAGTGGAATTTTAATTCAAAAGGTGGACTTAGACTATAGACCAATAGTGTATTTCTCAGTTATTATGGATGCTGTGGCACTGAAAATGCCTAGATGCCTCCAAGTGGTGGCAACAGCCACCACACTTAGTGAAAAGGCTCAAGCCCCTACCTTGGGTCACTTGACTCTTCTGCACACCTCGCATGCTGTGACAGCGATCTTATTAAGTGTATAAGACCCAGCATTTATCGGCGTGCCATCTGACTAATTATTAACAGGTATTATTATCTAATTCTAATCTTGTGCTTTGGAGATGTAGTCTCCTAAACCCTGCTACTCCTTTACCAGATCCTAGTCAAATAGATGATCATGAGTGCACAATGGTAATAGCAGAAGACACTAAACAGCAAGCTGGTTTTTCTGATATTCCTGTTTAAAATGCATATTTGATAATGTTTACTGATGGGTTATGTACCCAAGATATAAAAGGCCACTTTTAGGCTTCCTATGCTACGGTGACTGCTCAGGAAATCTTGGAAGCTTATGTCTTGCCTGGAATTAAATCAGCACAAGCAGCCAAGTTAAAAGTGGCTACTAGGGCTACAATTCTTGGTTCAGGGACTTAAAGGGAATCTACATACTGATCGTATATATTTGTTGTCTGTCATGTAATGGGGCAAATTTGAAAAACTAGGGGATTCTTGACGTCATGGGAACTAAAATATCTCAAGGAAAATTAGTGTTCAAGTTGTTAGAGGATTCACAACTGCCTATTGAGATATCAATAATCCAGTGTTCAGCCCACATGGTGCAGAATGTTCTAACAAAATTTCTAAAGGCAATGATTTCACTAAAAGGGCTGCAACAGCTACTATTGGAACATGGCTGACTCCCAACTCAGAAACCTCACTTCTAATACAACAAGAAACTTTCATTCATTTTCAAAAGTACACATCCCAACAGGAACTGGACAAATGGATTAAGAAAGGGGCTAAAAGAAATTCGACTATACTATGGGAATTACCTAACGATATAATTCTTACTGCACAGTCTTTATTTGCTTGGTTAGTATTGTTATGTTGTCAACAAAATCAGCTACATGAAAAACAGATTTTAAAGGCACTAGACTATCACTATGCCTACCAAAAAGATGAACTTATTCAAAACCTATTAAAGAGATATGCTATTTGTCAGCAAAAGTCTTCACAGACCACTGCCAGAGTGAGCACAGGAAGTTTTTCCCAATCAACTTACCAGGAACCTGGTAGCAGCTGGATTTCATAGAATCAATGCCTGCAGAAGGTAAGAGATTTTTGTCTAGTTACGATGCATATAAATGGCCTGAAGTTCTTCTCTCTTCAAAAGCCATTGCTCAGGCAGTGGCAAAGGTCCTCTTTATAAACATAATTCCTACCTTTGGGCTACCAGAGCAGACTGAATCAGAGGAAATCATTTTATTTTTACTTTTGTTCATGAATTATGCAAAAGCCTGCAGAATCCGATAAACTATCATAAGCTCTGTCGTCCTCAGTCCTCTGGACAAGTGAGGCAAATGAATCAAGGTCTGAAAAAACATACTGACCAAGATTCAGTGACCTTCTAGGTTAAAATGGCCTTGTTAAAAATTAGAGCAACCCCTGCTAGCAAGCACAGTGTCACTCCCTTTGAATTAATGTTTGGCAGGCCTATGATTTGGGTCTGAGACCATGTCCTGTGCCTAACTGAACCCTCTCATAATAATATTCAACATGTGAACTAAAATCCTAAGCCCCCACCCCCCACAGACTGAATGGACCCCCTCTTGGCCAAGGGGATCCCAGAAAAACCTTAAAGCTGAGTTGCAGGCCATTCCCAATGAACTTCATATTATATTCCCAAAGGACACAAGATCTGGGCTTTTAAAAACAATCTAATTATTGGCAGAGTAAAGGTAAAACCATCTTCATTAGTAATTTTTGATAATATTAATGCTAAAGTAACATACAGATACTCAAGCCCTAAATTTGATGCAAAAATGTTTTGTTAACTGGTTTGATTAGAAGGATCCTTACAGAAAAAAAGGAATCCATTAACTACACTAACAATCTATATAACTGTAGGAGTAAGCCCGCTTGTGATTTGTTCTCTCACCTTTACCATGGTAGGGGTTTGGTTCAATAAAACTACTGATAGTGGTAAAGACAGCAATGGTAAATTACATGCTAACTGGTGGGAATGCTTTCAACAGATCCCTCAAAACATATATAATAGAGATTCCCCTACTATGT
Source organism: Lepilemur ruficaudatus (assembly GCA_963574885.1). Classification (NCBI taxonomy): domain Eukaryota; kingdom Metazoa; phylum Chordata; class Mammalia; order Primates; family Lepilemuridae; genus Lepilemur; species Lepilemur ruficaudatus. The sequence continues at coordinate 20,039 of CAUYRT010069691.1, forward strand.
TTGGAACATGGCAATGCCCTGAGCCTATTTTAATAGCCCCCAATATTATAGGTGGATAGTTTTTCTTAAAATATCTGAGGCTAAGTCTTCATAACTAGACATGTATCCCTTGAGCCCCCTCAATATGAAGTTAGTTTATTAAGGGGCCTGTTTGGGGCCATTCAAGGGCAAAAGGAGACTTATTACAACACAATCCTGGGAGGAATAGAAACAAGCACAAGTATACCTAACTCTTTTGAGATTAAAACTTTGAATAATAAACCTAATACATGGAGACAACCACAAAAACACATAATACAATTGCAAACTGGATGGAATCACATCATGCAAGATATTTAAAAGCACTGGGAGCTCAATTAGAATGGAAATGAGAAAATTTTGGAATTGGACTGTTTGGAAAAATTTAATGATGGAACAAAAAAGTCACCACAAAGGTCTCAGGCACTCATTCCTATACTCCAAAAGCAATTAGCTACAAAATAGCTCTAAGATGCCATCACTAGTTCAGAATTACAGGGCTGTTCATATTTAAGGGAACGGATAAGTACTGGACTATGACTATACCAGAAGAGATAGAGCAATGGTGTAAAAAAGCAGCTAATTAATTTGAGATATCTGGCACTTACAGATAGAGACTTCAGAAGATAGGTCTAATGTCACTGCATTAACTTAGAATGCAAGTTCTCTCCAGTCCCAGTATGGACAGATAAACACAGGTGGATGCCTGTTACTCATGGAGATCTACATGCCTGGTATCACCATGGATTTGGATCAATGCAAGAATGGCCCATAGGTTGGGTTTTTCCTCAAGATTTAAAAGAATTAGTGTGAAGCACATTAAACACTGGAAGTTCAATCTGTACTCTTCAAAGAGTGCCTCATAGTACGCTAGATAATGGCCATGTATGTCTCTATGTTTTGCATCTTAGAAATATTATTTGGGAAGATGGAACAAGTACTGCAGGCCTAAGTTCTGTAAATACAGTGTTACTTATTGATGGACAGGAACTTAGGAGAAATTAATTGGGCCTCATAAAACTCTTAATTAAAAATTAGAATATCAGGCCTCTGGAGAGCCACTCCTTAGGCTTGGGTTGGGTGAGGCTCCCTAAAGAACTATAAAATAATACTTAAATAATCACCTTACAGGGCAAGCAATAAAGACAACACCAACAATCTGTAAAAATAATGTATGAGCAAATGAGAATTTTTGCACATTACTAATCAAGAACGTGCTTTAACTTACATCCACCACTTGTAAGACATATTTAAAGGTCTTTTTTCCCCCAAATGCTAATGTTGCACTGACATTTAAAATTCACCTCATGGTAATTTTCATAATTGCTTTGCTATATATTTTACTATGGATTGGCTGGATTTTCTGATGTCTGCAAACTGCCCAGAGAAAGGTAGAAATAGTGAATGATAAAGATAATTAGAAAACTGTAGTATTATTATAAAAGAAGGGGAAATCATACGGTGAAAAAATTAAATTTTCCCTATTGCTAAAAGGGAAAGAGACCTCCCCCACTTTCCTTTTCTTAAAGCATTTCCACGAGAAAACTTGTATTTGTAAACCTTTCCTTTGCCCCTTTGATACGTTTGTAAATTTTTTAAAGCTAAACAAGTCTGCGTCAGCATTACAACCCTATCTCCCTGATACCCTGGGGAGTTTAGCCTAGGTACCTGGCTCTAATCTGTAATTACCTGCTTGTCATAGATAGAAGCTTGATTTTTTCCTTCAGATAAAGGCAATTAGCTAGCACCGATGACCACCCCAATTACCAGATGAACTTAGGATGAACTATGAAAGAATGCAGAGCAAACATTGCTGTCAAGTCTTCTCATGTGATGACAAGTTATCGCTTGAGAACACGTACCTGCTCGGCTACATCAAAGAGTGAGATTTCTTTCTGTCTTTGCAATCTCATTAGCAGATTGCATGTGATGCACACTGCAGTCTGGTTTGATGCTTACTCAATAATAAAACTCTTTCCTTTCTAGTCTCTATCTGTAGAGAGGATTTCCTGGGTTGCAAGGAGATTTTATCTTTAATTTTTTCCCCCAACATGCAACCAAGCTAACTTTGGCTACTGCTTTTTCTCTGAGTAATAGCCTTCCTCACTGACTCAGGAGTCCTGTGACTTCTGCCAGCATGCTTGCAAACATGGCAAGCCCACTTATTAGCTTATAAGTATGGCAAAATCTTAGACATTTTACAGTTCTTGACACCATGGGCCAAGACCAATTTGCATTCATGTGGCAAGGCCTTCAATTCACATTTGCAGTACTCTCCCGAGGTAATGAGTACCTTGTCATTTAACACCAGTGAGTGGGTCAGGCCTTAGGATGTCCAAAATTTTCACTCTAGAGATCAGTCCCCTTGGTTGGCAAGTCAGAAGCCTCAGTCTGAATAGCTTTGACTGTGATATTAGCACGCCTCTGCCATCAGGAGTGACTGGTAAACCGTGAGAAAATTCAGAGGACTGCTCACCAAGTAAAGCATCTGGAACCTCTGGGTGGATTCACAATGCTCTACCCCTCTCACAGTCAAGGAAAAACTTCCGTCTCTTTGAACCTCGCACCAAAAAGGAAGCTCAAAAAGAGACCATACCGGACACCTCGGTTATGAGAGACATTATATGTCTCACTTGGACCTTCTACTAGATCCTTTATATTGGCTAAACTGCAAACCAATGTCCTTTGAGCCGGGCCCAGACTAACAGGCAGTGTAGGATGCTGGCCAGCAAGCTGTGGCACATTCTCTGCTCTCTACCTTCAGGGTCCCCAAAGCCTAAGTGACCCTGTTGAGCTACTAGTCTTTGTAACTGATGATTTTGCCTAACAGTGTCTCTAACAAAGGGAGGCAGCCTCCACCTAGGAGAGGCCCTTGGGGTTTCGGATTTGTCATCTTCTTACACTGCTACCAGCTATGTCCCCTATGAAGGCAGCTATTAGCTTACTGTTAGGCCCGTGTTGAAACTGAACTGACCAATGGAGGCCTCGTGACCCTGTGCCTGACCACTATTCCCATTTGGGGGTGGGCTGATTCAGACTAGATGACTAACAAGGTGGGAAGGGCCCAACAAGCCTCACTTATCAAAAGGAAACAGTAGTAATCCTAGCACTCTGGGAGGCTGAGGAAGGAGGATCGCTTGAGGTCAGGAGTTCGAAACCAGCCTGAGCAAGAGCGAGACCCCGTCTCTACTAAAAATAGGAAGAAATTAATTGGCCAACTAAAAATATATAGAAAAAATTAGCCAGGCATGGTGGCGCATGCCTATAGTCCCAGCCACTCAGGAGGCTGAGGCAGGAGGATCGCCTGAGCCCAGGAGTTTGAGGTTGCTGTGAGCTAGGTTGATGCCACAGCACTCTAGCCTGGGCAACAGAGTGAGACTCTGTCTCAAAAAAAAAAAAAAAAGGAAACAGTATATTCAAGAGCACAATTGGCCTCACCCCAACAGCATCTCAGCTTTAAGAGAAAATGGGACAACTACCCCTTTGGGGGAAAATTTATTGCCCAATCTGCCAACTAGAGCAAGGCTA
>CAUYRT010069693.1:0-19949 GCA_963574885.1 Lepilemur ruficaudatus
AGCTGGGACTACAGGCACGTGCCACCATGCCTGGCTAATTTTTTCTATATATTTTTAGTTGGCCAATTAATTTCTTTCTATTTTTTAGTAGAGACGGGGTCTCGCTCTTGCTCAGGCTGGTTTCAAACTCCTGACCTTGAGCAATCTGCCCGCCTCGGCCTCCCAGAGTGCTAGGATTACAGGCGTGAGCCACCGCGCCCGGCGAAAACGATATTTTATTTATGAAGTCACCTTGTGAAATTACCTCGATTTATGAATTATAAAACTATTCTTTAGTGCTTTGTACTATATTATACACTTTATACATAATAAGTGTGTTTTTATTGTAATCATTAAAAAATAAAAGGATTATGTGGCACAGTGTAACATTAACTGCTATTTATAAAACATCTTTCAAAAGATTGAATTTCTTTTTCTTAGAAATTGATCCTCCTCAAATAGTAATCTTAAGGACTTTGTTCTTTTGATTTGGGGGGAATTTATAGGGATAGTTGTAAGATACACACTCTGCCCTGGCGAAATGTAATAAATACATAAATTATTAAAACTGAATGAGAGTTAACATATGAAATCAACAATTTATCAGAAAATCAGAATATTGTATTTGTGTGTATATAAAAACAGATTCTAAGCACAAAACTTCCCAAAGTATGTTCTTATTTCACTACAAATATACACATTAAATGTCAAAACTATCAACTAGAAATATAAATTGCTTCTCCAATTGCTTTGGAAAACTACAATTTTGCCATTTAACATCTCTTTTGATTGTAATAAATGTTAATAATACTAAGGATTAAGTAGGAAAACAGTGTCAGGAAGGATCCATGCCCCTGGAGAAAATGATGGAGCATTTCTATGTACTAGTGATAGAAATTGGGTATGTGGAGAGGCTCATTTGATAAGTCTGCAGAAGAAATTATTGCTTCAATATTTATATCTCTATTTTTCTGTGTCTAATTTAATGACTCATTTAACATGCTTATAATTCCTGAGATAATATTAGAAATCTGTTTCCTAATTATGCCTCAGTTCTTACATGGTATTTAAATTCGAGACCATTACGTATTACTGATTTACTCAGGTTATAATTTGAAACTTAACTCCTTATTGACTAAAATTAACTAATACTGAATGCTTATTTAGCATATAAAGTGAATATTTTTCATTTCTTAGAGCATAAAATTGTCAGCAAATAATTTCTATTCTGTATAAACAAAATGATGACAAAAATAATGATAAATTCTAGAGACACAAAATTCCTTCTGAAAGCCCTTGTCTAGAACACATTTTATAAGATAACTACATTTCAGGATACTCTTCAGTTGCCATGTGTATTTTGTTGATCTAAGGCACCTGAGAGGGCATTACCTCCTTGACCTAGAAACCAATTAATAGCAGTCTTTTTTGTAATGACATTATTATCATTTCATATAAGCCCTTTGGAAGACAAGAATTAATTAAACTTCTCCATTGCTTTCAGAAGTACTGAGCTTGGCACCTGTGTAACTGACACCCTTAGAAAAATACAAAAAGACAAGACATCCATGAGATCCAATATTGTTTTAATCACTTTAAAATTATAAGTGTTTTACCTACAAAATACTTTTAAAAAATTACAATTTCTTTCAAAACATATGTTTAATCCTTCTTCAGAAGATGAACTTTACATAATCCCCTAGGTACTACTTTAGAAGTCAAAAATGTTTACTTCAGAAGTGCTGTTTTAAAATGGCCCTCTAACACTGGGCTTTAATGGTATTCAACAATCATAAGTTTACCTACATTTACATTGAACATTTTAGCAGAGACTGCCTCCATATATTTGCAAACATTTCTATCTGTTTCATCAGAAAATAAAAATCTGAATACATTAAGCTATAATGAATGGTAAAGTATTATAGTACAGGCAGTCACAAATCAGGCACTGATTCCTTTGAAAGACAAGAGTCAGAGGAGATTTTCTTCAATTGGCCAAGACATCTATTTAATGGTCTTATAAAACAAAACCAAAAATGTTTTATTTTTCTCAGGATTAGGGTCTTTCTGGTTTATGTTCTATTGGTGACCAAGCCTTCTCAGAAATCATCCATATTTTGAATTGTGTTATTTCTACTATGAAGAATAAGTTCTGGGTGTGAGATGAGGGGGAAAAAAGGCAAAAAATACCAAGGGATCTTTTTGTTTGATTATGGTATTTGCTTGGTTTCTTTCTTTCTTCTTTCTTTCTTTCTTTCTTTCTTTCTTTCTTTCTTTCTTTCTTTCTTTCTTTCTTTCTTTCTCTCTCTCTCTCTCTTTTTCTCTCTGTATCTTTCTTTCTCTTTATTTTCTCTCTCAATGTATGTTGCAATTTCATTATTGTGAAATATCTTCATGTATTGTATGTTAGTGCAATTATGCAGTTGACCTATGTCAACCTAAATTTTCCTTTGGAAATCAGTGCTGAGAGCTGTTTTGCCTTTTTACAATGTAAGTTTTCCAAAGGAAGAAACAGTTTTCAGCTGCCACAGAGACAGTCCAAGGTTTGTTCTTCCTTCTCTAGTTCCTTGAGGTATGACATTAGATTGTTAATTTGTGATCTTTCTGTCTTTCTGATGTAGGGATGTAAGGCAATGAATTTTCCCCTGAGGAGTTCTTTTGCTCAGTCTCATAGATTTTTATAGCTTGTTTCCCCTTTGTCATTCAGTTCAAAGAATCTTTTGATTTCCATCTTAATTTCATTTTTGACCCAATAATCATTCAAAGGTAGATTGTTTAATTTCCATGACTTTGTGTAGATTTGAGTGTGTCTTTTGGAATTGATTTATAGTACTACTCAGCCATAGAAAGGAATGAAATTAAATAATGTCTTTTGCAGAAACTTGAATGGAACAGGAGACCATTATCCTAAGTGAAGTCCTAGCCAGAGCAATCAGTCAAGAGAAATAAATAAATGATATCCAAATTGGGAAAAGGGAGGTCAAACTGTTGCTTTTTGCTAATGACATGATATTCTACCTAGAAAATACCAAAGACACCACCAAGAGATTCCTGGAATTGATAAATAAATTCAGCAAAGTCTCAGTATAAAAAAATCAATATGCATGCATCAGTAGCATTTCTATACACCAATAACAGTCAAGCTGAGAGTCAAATCATATATAAGTACCGCGTGCTAACCGATTGCGCCACTGGAGCTCTGAGCTGAGAGTCAAATCAAAGACTCAATACCATTCACAATGGCTACAAAAGAAATGAAATACCTAGGAACATACTTAACCAAGGAGGTGAAAGATCTCCTTGTAGGGAGAGATCTTCAAAATACTGAGGAAAGAAATCACAGAGGACACAAATAAACGGAAAAACATATTGTGCTTATGGATTGACAGAATTGACATTGTTAAAATGCTAATAATACCCTAAGTGCTTTACAAATTCAATGCAATGCCCATCAAAATATGAATGTCATATATCACAGATGCAAAAAAAAAAAAAATAATTCTACGTTTCATTTGGAACCAGAAAAGAGCCTGAATAGCCAAAGCAATCTTAATCAAAAAGAACAAATCTGGAGGCATCACATTATCAGACTTCACACTATATTACAAGTCTATTGTATTCAAAAAAAGCATGGTATTTGCACAAAAATATAGACATATAATAATAATTAGTACAAAAATGAGATATATAATAATATAGAACAATAATAGAAAATCCAGATATAAAATCACCTATCTACAGCCAACCAATCTGACAAAGCAGACAACAGCATACATTGGAGAAAAGAAGCCCTATTCAAAAAATGGTGTTGGAAATATTGGACAGCCATGTTCAGAAGAATGAAACCAGACCCCTATCTCTCACCACTCACAAAAGTTAATTCAGGATGGATAAAAGACTTAAATGTAAGGCATTAACCCATAAGAATTCTAGAGAAAAATGTTGGAAAAGTTCTTCCAAAATATCAGCATAGGCAAAGAATTTATGCCTAAGACCCAAATGGCAATCAGAGCAACAACAAAAATAAATAAATAGGATTTGATTAAACTGAAAAACTTTTGCACAGCTAAAGAAACAATCAACAGAGCAAATAGACAACTCACTAAATGGGAGAAAATATTTGCAAGCAATATATCCGATAAAGACCTAATAATGAGAATCTACAAAGAACTAAAGCAAATCATCAGGAAAAAAAAACAAACAACCCGATTAAAAAGTAGGCAAAAGGCATGAACAGATGTTTTGAAAAGAAGATAGACAATGGCCAATAAATATATGAAAAAATGCTCAAAGTCCCTGATCATCAAGGAAATGCAAATTAAAACCACAATGAGATATCACATTACCCCTTATTAGAATGGCTGTTTTTTTTAAAAAGTCCAAACGCAATAGATGCTGGCACGGATGCAGAGAGAAAATAACGCTTATACAGTCTTGGTGGGACTGCCAATTAGTACAACCTCTCTGGAAAACAATATGGAGATCCCTAAAAGAAGCAAAAGTAGACCTACCATTTGATCCAACAATCCCACTACTGGGTATCTACCCCAAGGGAAAAAAAATCTTTTTATCAAAAAGACACTTGCACTCAAATGTTTATTGCAACACAATTCACAATTGCAAAGATGTGGAATCAATCCAAGTGGCCAACACTCCATGAATGGATTAATAAAATGTGGTAAATGTATATCATGGAGTACTACTCAGCCATAAAAATGAATGAATTAATGACTCTTGCTACAATTTGGATAGAACTGGAGACCATTCTCCTACATGTAATATCTCAAGAATGGAAAAACACACACCACATCTACTCACTATTATATTGCAAATAACTGATGAGCACACATGTGCACAGAGGAAATCATGCAGCAGGGAAGGGGACAGAGAAGAGGGGTAAAAACCTACCTAAGGGGTACAACAAACACTATTTAGGTAATGGGCATACCTATAACCATGACTGAAGCATTATAAAGGCTATCCATTTAACCTGAAACATTTGTATCCCTTTAACACTGAAATAAAAAAAATACATATGAAAGGCTAAGCTCTATCCTGACTCCTAATAATGTAGATGCATTTGCCTGAAGCATATTGTATACAATCTTTTATGATTGGATTTATTTGTTCAATATTATGTTTGTGTTATTCATCCATTTTGCCGTCAGTGGCAAGACTTCACCCCATTTTTATTGCTCAATAGTACTACACTGTATCAATCTAAAGTTTTCTTTTCTTATCTATAATGTTGCAAATGGATAATTTAGTTTTTCATTTGGACTACTATCAATACTTTTGCTTCTGTTTATTCTCTTTTCATATTAATAAAAGCATAATTTCAATTGCTTTTCAAATGGAGAGTACTGTTGTATGCAGACCTTTATCATAACAAGGATGTTTTTATACAAGATGAGTTTCTTTTTTGATCTTTTGAAGACAGAAATTATCATGGCTACATAGTGCTTTACCATTTATAAGAATATTATCCAGATTTCTCCTCAGAAAAATATCTAAAATACTTATTTCTATAATGAGGATTTTACAACTTTCTACAGTTTGATGTGTTCACAATATCTATTACTGTCTCTTGATGCATTTGAATGCATTTTATTGGAAATACAGGGCAAACATTATTCTGATGTGAAACTTTGCTCCATGTATTTTTAATTTGATTCTTTTAAATATAGGTCCTTTCTTGTTTAGATAAAGTGCCATCCCCAGGGTGCTAGTAGAGCTCTCTGTGCTCTTTCAATAATTGCTAATTGACAGTTATTCAGAAAAATTAATATTTCCTGAGAGTGTCCAACTGTGTCCATAACTTAATGCATTTAATAACACATGAAATGGTATAATGATATTTAGTCTCAAGTATTTTATTTCACTAGTTCTTTCATAAATAAATAAGCAAAGCAGGCAAATAGCTTAGTGAAAAATAATTCTATTCCTTGAATAGTCATCATTTCTCAGACCAATATTTCATATTCTTTTTTTTATTACATGTTAAAAAATCTCTTAGTAGAAATAAATCATGATAATCTTCCCCAAAGTTCCCTGTATCCTACTTTAACCTGTCTTCCGATGAGGGTTCTCATTGATTGATGGAATGATTAGGTTATTCATTTATTGTATCACTTGTATTTTAAAAATAATTTATCAAATCATGCTCTGTGATCGTCCCCATCCTAGACACTAAAGATGTAGAAATAAAAAATTTACTCATTAATGTGATTAATATTTATGGAAGATCTAAAATTGTGCTAGACTATATCTGTGATGGTTCAATTTGAATACTAAGAGATTTGTAAATAATTGAATATTTAGTGTAGGGATTTGACTTTATCGTGGGGTCTGGTTAAAAATGTCTTACCAAATAGGCTATGTTTCTTTGTATGGTGTAGACAGACTATCAGGAGCAGAGACTTGATGTAAATTAAGGAAGCAGGAATAAACTAGAACCTACAAAGCTGTTCTGAAAACTGTAAGGACGAAATGGAACCTGTGATGGTATATCACATCTTCCAAGCCTTCAATTGTGATGATAAGGGTGTTCTGCAGGAGAAGCTGAAGTCTTACATAATGCTTGGCCCAGGAGTTAGGGAAGCAGATGCAGGAGAATGAGCAAGAAAGCATCACTGAGAGAGTAAGAAGCCTAACAACTCTGATATGATCCATTAATAAAATAATATAAAAACAAAATTATATACAAGATGACTATAAAATGCCTAGTTAAATAATGTATTTTCTATAATTCTGTGCCAAGTGATAATAGACAATTGATTTACCCATGTATTCACCATATGTGGATAAATCAAAAGGAAGAAATTACACAAATTGAAGGTTGTTATTAGGCAGAGTGATGTAATGGATGATGTGGAACTCAATGAGAAACAGAAAAAAAGGCAAGGTCTTCTGAAAAAACCTCAGAACATCAGCATGAATAAGTGACATTTTTGTTTTTTATCATCCAAATTTTACTGTATTATGCTGGAATCTAGAGGCATCTTATGCTCAAGTTTATATCACATATGTTTTTCTTGGAGCCAAGTGTTATGCCTTTTAGCAGTTCAACTAGCTCACCAAATGGCTAATAGAGAGTCAACCCAAAGAATGCCTCAAACCTTTCACTTACATTATTTCTTCTTCCTGGAGCACAAGACTCTCATGCCTTTTATATGATAAACTTCTTAACATTCAAGTCTAAATTCAAATATTTGTTGACCCAACAGAGATTTTTGTGATGGTCCTTTTCAATCTGGTTTCTTCAAGACAATTAAGCCCTTTTGCTCCAAAATATCTACTGAGCCAATTGAGTTAACTTCTCTTCAATGCATCTAGACCATGGCTAGTGATGAAGCATCTTGGGATTACTAGGAAAATAGTCACTGATGTCATTTTCTGTGCTCTGTGGTTCAGATGAGGAATGCTGTTTGAACAGGGACTTGTCTTCTGCCCTTCTTCCCTCGTTTAGGTGAGAATCTATTTCTAACCCATTACTTTTCGACATACTTATCAATGCCTGAATTCATATTAGCATTTGGTTCATATTATCTACCTAATCCCAATTGTAAACTCCAGAAAAAAGAGGTGAAATGTATATTGTTTACAGCTAGGCACCTAGTAGGCAGACAGCACAGTACATATGAATTGAATAATTCATAAATATTAATCAAGACTCTCTTTAATTTGGTTATCAAGGGGACCACTGAAAATCTCAAGCCTGGTGACAAATACATCAATAAAAGCACAATCATTGTGTTTCCTTCACAAGTGTTGAACAGTTTAGTAAAACCACTTATATTTACTGGTTTAACTATGAGCAATTGTGAAGCAGTTTCCTTTGAAAATTTGCCTTAATCACTGATTGATTGTTACTCCAATTTCTTCCATCACTTTATTCCTAAATTACAATATTGTCAAGTATGCCTTCTGCCATGGCAGCTGGGAGGGGTACGACTGATTGCTATCACTTGAATATTCTCTACAGCATGGGTCTAATATGCCAGACAGTTGCAATATTGCTTCTATCATTGCTATTCTAGGATTATTGTTATAAGAATTCATTACAGTTACAAAAATAATTACAAACACTGTTCATCTTTTTCTTTTCTGACATTACTCAATTATCTTAAGAAACAGCAGGAATCCAAAATCACACAGAGATATACAAAAGCAGTCACTTCTGTGGTACATGTGTATAAACTTTTGCCACTCTAAGTATTAAAACTTTGTATAATAATGTCATTAAAAGAAAATGCCAGCACCACTGATCAAAATTAGATCTCAGTTACTAGAAAATAGTATTTGAAGGTTTGAAAAGAATATGTGGTAAAATTTAGATGCATTAGAACTACATAAGGTGATGTTTAATTTTGTTTTTCAAGAAATCAGGAGGTGCTTTGTTATGTCACTCACATTCTCTGAAGTATCAGTTTATGCCATTGTTTCTCCAATGAGGACATATAGATTAGCTTTTTCCCCTGTAGCTTTTATCCATGTGATTAGCAACAGTTTACAAATAGCATTGGTGATACCAAAAAAGAGGATACAATTGTGATTGTTACGTAGCTTTTTTCTAATGTAAAATTAAGAATTGGCATGAATTTTGCTTAGAAGTGAGTCATCTCTAGGTTAAATCAGGTATTATTTATTCTTGTTACGTTGCAAACTGTCTCATACTCAGTGGGTTTAAAATTACAACCATCTTTTATTCATAAATCATGTCTAGGTCAGCTGATTTCAGCCGGGGTTTAGCTGAATTTGACGATGGCTCTGCCTTACTGTCAAGTGTGCAACTATCTCATTTTGCAGATTGGTCTGTGAGGAGACTGAGGGGGTTTTGTTCCACGTGTCTCTCATCCTCCTCTCACCAGCAGGATAGCATTTTTCTCAGGACAATGGCAGAGGGACAAATGAACAAGTGGAAAGATTCAAGGACCAGTAAAGCCTAGATTTGGAACTGGCACATTTCCAATTCTGCCTTATTCTATTGGCCAAATAAGTCACCTGGCCAATCCCAAAGTCAAAGCGTGGGGGAATATATTTTGTCTTTATTGAAGTAGTTCCAAAGTTGCATGACAAGATAAATGGGATAGATTTAGGGAAGGGTAAGTGGTTGGGGTTAGTAATACAATCTACCTCAAGTCCTAAATGAGGTTATCCCATGTAATTAAACAACCAATTTGAAATAATTCCACACTAAAACAAAACAAAATAAAACAAAGCAGTCCTTATCTTGGTGTTGCTACATTTGGATTATAATAATTTATAATCGAAATCAGAAAAATAAAACACTAAGTGACTATTTTGGAGTAAATATTAGTGAGTTTATTGATTTATACAATATATACTCTTAGGTGTCAACTTAAAATATATTTTTGGTTTGTATTTTTTCCTTATTTACTAAATCAGGAGGCAGGGAGAAATGAATGGCAGATTATTGTAAAAAAATGGAAATCAATTTTGTTTCATTTTGTTGTCATTTATTTGTTTGTTTTTTTTGAGAGGGGTATAGTTGTCTATAGTATTCAACCTGCAGATGTGGTGGTACTACAATCACTGATTATGAATTGTTTGAGTTTATTTCATTACTAGCAATAGATTAGTTGTGTCAGCTGAGGATTTGACATTTTTACCTAATCATCTGTGTGAGGCCAATGAACATGTCATGTAATATACTCTCATTTGGAGAATCATATTTTTCATATTTCCCTCACAGAACTATATTGGGCTTTTCTCTCTCGTTAATTAAATGTTAGGTGCTAAGATTAGGAACTTTTGGCCAGACCAATATCATGAAACCTTTCTGCTATCATTTCTTCTAGTAGTTTTATAGTTCCACATTATACATTTAATCCATTTCAACTTGACCTTTGTAAGAGATGGGGGTCTAGTTTCATTTTTCTGTATGTAGACATTTAATATGCAGTTTTCTCAGCACCATTTATTGAAGAGACTGTTCTCTACCCCCATATGTGTTCTTGACCCTTTGTTGAAACTCCATGGGCTGTAAATGCATGGATTTATTTCTTGGCTATCTCTTTTGTTCCAATGGTCTATGTGTCTGTTGTTTTTTTTGCCAGTAGCACAATGTTTTGATTACTATAGCTTTGTAGTATATTTTGAAGTTAGGTAGTGTGATACCTCCAATTTTGTTCTTTTTGCTCAAGATTGCTTTAGCTATATGGGGTCTTTTGTGGCTCCATACAAATTTTAGGATTTTTTTTCCTATTTCTATGAAGAATGTTATTGATATTTTGATAGGGATTAAATTGAATCTGTAGATCACTTTGGGTAGTATGGGTGTTTTAATGATATTAATTCTTCCAATCCCTAAACATATTGGGCAAGGATTTTTTGGATAGGACCTCAAAAGCATAGGCAACAAAAGCAAAAATAGACAAATTGGAAAGGGTAAATATCCAGCATATATAAGGAACTCAAATGACTCAATAGTAAAGCATATTAATAAATAATTTGTTTAATAAATAGTCAAAAGACCTGAATAGACATTTCTCAGAAAATGTCTATTAATACATATTAATGTATTAATACATACATTAATACATATTAATGACTGGCAGTTATATGACAAGATGCTCAAAATCACTAATCCCCACGGAAATGCAAATCAAAACTGCAATGAGATATAACCTCACCCCATTTAGAATGGCTATTAGCAAAAAGACAAAAACTAACAGATGCTGGCAAGGATGCAGAGAAAAGGGAACTTTTACACCCTGTTGGTAGAAATGTAAATTAGTACAGCCATTATGGGAAACAGTATGAAAGTTCCTCAAAAAATTAAAAAATATAATTATCGTATGATTCAGCAATTTCACTACTAGGTCCATAATCAAAGAATTGAAATCAGTATGTTGAAGACATATCTGCACTGTCATGTTTATTACAGCACTACTCACAATAGCCAAGAGATTGAATCAACCTACATGTCAATCAACAGATAAATGAATACAAAATGTGGAATATATAAATATATACACAATTGAATGCTATTCAGCTAAAAAAAGAACAAAATTCTGACATTTGCAACAACATAAATAAATATAGAAGACACATAATCTTAAATGAAATAAGTCAGGAACAGAAAGACAAAAACCAAATTATCTCACTTATATGTAGACTCTAAAAAAGTTGATCTCATAGAAGTAGTGAGTACAATAGTGGTTACTAGAGAGTGGGGTGGGGGAAAGGAAAGAGGGTGAGATGGGGAGAGGTAGGTCAACAGGTACAAAGTTGGGGTTAGATAGAAAGAATAACTTCTGATGTTCTATTACATAGTAGGGTAACTATAGCTAATAACAATAAAGCTAATATATTTCAAAATTACTAGAAAAAGTTAGGTTTTGAAAGTTATCAACACAAAGAAATGATAAAGGTTTTAGATGATGGACATGCTGACTGTCTTGATTTGATCATTATACATTGTACACATGTAATGAAACCTCTCATTGTGCCCTATAAACATGCACAGTTATATGTCAATTGTAAACAAAAAATAAAATATTAAAAAGAGCAGAAGCTGTTGGGTTAGATAGTATGTTGTATTGTGTTTGATGTTTTTACACACCTTGTAGAAAAGCACCCTTAATCTAAGTATGTGCATCCACCCTTAAAATAGGCATATGTAGTAGTACATTACTCATAGATAAATGAAATAGAATAATTGCAACAATGAATATAAAATTCTTACCATACTGTTTGGCATGTTGTATAGGCATTTTTGAATCTTAACCTTCATCTTGAGTCATTAATAGTTACCCTTCTTTGGCTAATCATTCTTTCTACTGATTGAATGATGGAACATATTTTTTATAAAGAACTAGCTGGAAGGCAATAATGATCTAATTATTATTGTCTAAAGGCTAATTTGTAGTATAGCTCAAGCAGAGTTCTGTCAAGGGAAGACAGAGGATGTCTTATTTAATTCATTAGTTTTTCACATCTGCACACAAGAAGAATGACAATTGGATCTGTTAATAAAGATGTAAATTTTAACTAGGCACAAAACCTACAGGGTTTTTTGGTTGCTTGTGGTGATGATCATGCCTAATGTAATGTGATTTATTTGATTAGAGACAAATGCATTTTTTTCCAGAAGATTAGATAAACTTTAGGAAAACTATTAAATTTTTTATGAGAATATAGGACTTATTATTATGAAATTTCATGTATGAATATTATACATTTCTTCCAAAGTTATATTAATCTTGATCTATGAAATATATTATCAGAAATAAAACATATTTTAAATTAAATGTGAATCGCCTAATTTATTTCTGAAAAGTTAGGAGAGGATTTTAAAATCAATCCATTCTTAAAACATCAGCCCAGTTTCTAAGAAAATAATTAAGCATTAAAGGAGTTTATAGACTTGTACTACCCTGTCTTTTTATAAGAAATATTTGATTTCCTTGATTTACTATGATTTAAACACAAGCAAAAATGCCACTTATGGAATTACTTATTAAACCTCATGTTCCATCACCGATTGCAATTTAACTTGAAACTTAAAAATAGGCTTAAAATTATTTAAAGACAAAATAAGACTGAGGTAGGACTGTGCAGCATACCAAGTAAACTCTTCTTCAAAACAAAAATTATGATAGCTGTTAAGGTAAGGCACAAACTATAATTAACAACTCACAAAGTACTAGTTAATGACAAAAAAGTGCTTGCTTATATTATTCTACATAATATGGCATGAATAATCTTTGACCTTCAGAGTATATTTCTCAGCTCATTTTGGAATTAGTGAACTTATAGAAATATACTAGTTGATCTTAATTGAAATGAAGAAGAGACAAAACAGAGTAGAAATTAAGAAAGAAATAATTTCACTAACTTAAAAAAGATTAATTCAAAACTTAAACATTTAACACCTATGATATATGAGATACTTTCTGTGGTACTGGTAATAGATTCGTATATGAATGAAATACTCTCAAGGAATTTGTAGTATAACAATCAACACACACAGTTATCCATATAGCTAATCCTTGATGTGAACAAATAATTAGTATATGCACCCAAAATAATGAACTAGACATAACTATAACTCCATAGAAATGTAGTTACTAATTTATAAAACTTATAAATCACAAGTATCTTAAGTTTGGCTGTGTTTCGTGCTCTACAACCTACTGTTTTGGACATTTTTTCTCATCTAAAAATATTTCTTAAATTAGCTTTGAAATGAAATTGGAAAACATTTTAATTGCCATGATTGTCCATTCTACTGACAGTGATTAAATCGACTTATTCATTCACTCAAACACATGAAATAGAGAAAATATATTTTTTCCTAAAATTGCATAATTTATTTCCAAGTATACTTTTGAGGAGAAAGCCCTCAGGATCCAGAAAGGAAATTGTTAATATTATTTATTATATCCTTAGGGCCATATATACACAGGGCAGAAGAGAACTAATTATTCCAAAAAGTTTCTTCCCCATGGACCTGAAACAATAATGGAGAATCTGATTTCTTTCTGAAAGTAACCAGCCAATGAGCTTTAGTAGAAACCATTTTTATTAGAGGGCGTGAAGGAATTACATTGTTTTGGACAGAGAATGCAAAAAAAATTGGAACTAAGTTTTGTATATTTCTATTTAAACTCTGCTTTACCTGATAAAGTAGAAGAAATCTGATAATATGCTAAAGTGTTGCTATACAACTGGAGCAATTGTAATAGGACATGAAACCATGCATATAATTTAGAATGGACAGAAAAAAAATTAAATGCTTTAAAGAAAAAGCCAAATTAGTTTATATCCTGAAAACCAAGAGAATTTGAATTCCTTCAGTACATAGCCAATTAATCTCAAGACATCCACTTAAATTTTTAGCTACTTCATTTCAAGAGGAGGTGTAGTACTTTACTATCTACATAGCTCAAAGAGATTGCACATAAAAATGAAGGGTTATGATATTAAATCTAGAAATACATCTCTTGATATTTGGAGGTCAAGCTAAATATATATGTAATGTGATAATCTGTGTATAACTATTACTATCTTTCAACCATAGCTAAGAAAATGTAGTGAAAGCCTTTTTTATAACCAAACTTATATGACTATTTTAATATGCTTAAAGACATACTATTTTATCTTTTATTTATGAGTGACATTCACACGACAATTTCTATTATATTTCATCTTATGTATATTTTGTTTTCTTTGCTCACAAAGAAAATAGAAGTGAAATTTTGTATTTTTTTAAGTAGGTCCTGTTTCTGCATTCCATTTAGATTTTTTGTATGTCACTGGCTACACTTTTATTTGTCAAAACAATCTTATTCTATATAACTGTTGATCATTTAAAGCTATTTTCACTATAATCTTCTGAAGTACTCTTAGGAAACAATCAGGGAAAACATACAGATACAGAAATATTTCGATATATTTTTAAAATAAGACACACATAATAACATTCTCTAATGTTCTCTTATTGTATCATGAGACTTTCTTTTCTTCCTTCCTCTCTTTCTCTTTCTCTCTCTCCCCACCCCCACCTTCCCATTCCTTCCTTCCTTCCCTTCCCTTCCTTTTTTTTTTTTCTTTTCTTCTTTCTTTAGATAATCTTTGTAATCATAATATACAGCCAAAGCAAAAGTCCTCTCTCCTCAAATCATGTATCTATTCACATTCTAGGCCCACATTATGGATACATAATCTACTATTTTGAAAGAGTTTATTGCAGGATAATCTTTCTCTATTCACAACTATTATGGGTTGAATTGTATATCCCCTAATTCATATGTTTAAGTACATTTCAGCACCTCAAAATTTGACTTTGTTACAGATAGGGCCATTAAAGAGTTTATAAAGTTAAAAAAATTGTGTGTGTGTGTTTTTTAAATAGACTTGACATGTATAAAATTTGTGTTTAGAATGGGCCCTTATCCAGTATGAACTGGAGAGGTGATTGGGGCACAGACCACACAGAAGACTGATCATGTGAGGAACCCACAAGATAGTGGCCATCTGCAAGCCAAGAAGAAGCCAAACCTGCCAACACATTGATCGTGCACTTCTAGATCCTGAGTATTGTGAGGAAATGAATTTCTGTTATTTAAACTACCCAGTCTGTGGTATTTTGTTATGGCAGTCCTAATAAATTACAACAACAGCTTATGTGCTTGTGCATTTAAAGATTGTAACTTTAACATGTCCCTTTGTTTTTGTGTACTCACTCTCTCCTCTGTGACTGCATTTTTTTTAGGTCAACTTTTTCAAACTGATGACTTCAAGTACAATTTTGTTGGTGCTGATGTTTCTCAAACCTCAGCCTCCATTCAGAAAATCTCTCCAGTGATTGAAACTCACATATAAAACAGATTAATGGATATATACCTGGTTGGTCCATGACTTCTGCAAACTCAGTTTGTCCCAAATGAATTGTTCATCTTTTCCTACAAACCTGTTCATGTGCTCAAACATATCCTATATCAGTAAATGGCAGCATAAACCAGTGAGAGGACCAATCTAGAAACCTCAGGATCTATGATTTTTGTGTCAATTGTAGTCTTTTAAGTACCATAATGCTATGATGTCTAGTTAATTGCCTTTAACAGTTTCATAGTTATACTTGAACTTTCACTTTTAAATAAAATTTAGAATTTGTTTTTCAAGTTTCACAAAAACAAGGAACTAATTAACAAACAAACAACTAAACAAACAATCCCCAAACAAATAAAAACTGCTGTAATATTCATTAAGATTACCTGGAATGTAAATATCAATATGGCTATAATTAACATCAACGTTTTATATAAATTTTTTATATATTTTAAATTATAATCCAAAAGGCAGGGGCATGTTCTTTGTTTTTTGTTTGTTTGTTTGTTTTTTGTTTTTTTTGTATCACAAGAGATGGCGTAACAGAATTTCCTGAGCAGAGATCATGAGATTGTCTTTGCTGGAGATGGGTTTAATTAGGGCCATCAACTATAGTTAAACAGCAATCACCTGAAGGTGAAAACCCCTTTTAAAAGCTCTGTATTTCTGTTTATACATAGGATGATCATACTTTAAGATGAAAGTCTCCCATCCTCCTCATTTGCTGTCAAATTAATAAACATCTCTTTCCTTCTCCTCAGTCCACTTGCCCCTGTTCTTCTGATGTGGCCTCAGGGACAAGTGTCAAACTTTCAGTAACAAAGTCATTACACTACCATTAATAATCATGGCAGCTATGGAGTCAGATTTCTTGGTGTTAATCAACTGACATGGGCTCAGGTGAATGTATCATGAAATAAGATATTTTGTAAGATAACTGTTACTTATAGAATCAGTTGAATTCTAGACAGCTCAGTCTGGAAGATGGGCAGAAAGGAAGTAAGCCAAAGAGGCAGGGAACCCAGCATATACATGCTTGGTATTCTACTGAGCACTGTCTCCACTGGACTCTTGCTTCTGATGGACTCTCAATTATGTTACTCCAGCTGGAATCTCAGTGCTCTCACAACCACTGTGAATAATTGATCAACCGTTCCTGAGGCTTTGTTTCATACCCTCCAGATAGAAGGGTATTAGTATCCTGTGTACCTGAAACATTGATTATCTCCACTATACAAACAACTATTCTCAGGTGTCCAATAACCAGAAATATCTTTTATCACATAGTCTTCTAAGAATGTTCCTAGCATATGTATGGTAATTATGCTTCTTACAACTAATTATGCCTCATACACATTTGTCCTTCCCAGAAGAAATAATTTAATTCTCATCAATTATACTTTTAAGTCTCATATCTCTGGATGATATCCTTTCCACCTCAAGTTTTATAATTAATCACATGATATTTTGAGATTAAGTCATAAATGTAACAACCATGATTACATCCTATATTAAATAGGAAAATTAAGTTATATTTCAAACTAGTCAATACAAATAACTATTACCATTTTTATTTCTGTCGAAACTTCTATTGGTAAATTTTTTTTTCTCTGACATTAATTCTTGTTCCTTTTGATTTTTATAATCACCACTCCTTGCTAGGGTTCTTGGCCTAATGAGGATATGTTGCCTATCATTCCCAAGGGATTTCAGCCGTTGGTAATCTGGCTTAGGGGATAGCAGATTCCTCATTTGGTTTTTGCCAACAGGCTTGTTGGTATGAAGATACGTCCAGAAAATCTCCTGGCTTTCATTTTTCTCTTCCATGCCCCTATTGTGTAGAAACAACTATGTTTCCATCTGAATGTCAGGCACTATAACACCAGTCCCCATTGTAATAGTGTAATATACCATAGTAAAGTACTTGCTTTCTGTTTACCCAGTTATCTCTTAAAGAGCCCAAAATATGTGATTGACTATTTCAGACCCTTATGAAGTGGTAGAATGATTCTGTCCCCTCCTGATGCATTTATTTTCTTTGGTACTAACTAGAAAAATCCATTGATATGTAATTTTAAAGGTTAAAAGAATGAGAGAAAATGACTTTTGTATATAGCAAATATACAATATAATATATAATACAATTGTATTATTAATACAATAATAATATATATTATTATTATATTAATAATAAACACAAAAGAATATTCAATTTCATAATTAATAAGTAAATTTAGCAAGACTGCTAGATGCTAGGACAAAAGCTATAAAACTACTAATATACTTATACCATCAATGAACAAACAAAAGTGAAAATTAAGTATACTACTTATAATCACTTCAAAACTCAAATAACACCAAGGGAAGAATCCAAGAAAGAATGCTGAGGTTTCTACACCATAAGCTGTATAGGGTTATAGAGCTATTCCCTCCTTATTGATTGGCAGATCAATATTATAAAAATGATTCTACCCACGTTGAGTTATAGACAGATTCTAATTCTAGTTATAATGCGATAAGTGTGTTTTATATTGACACACAGAATCATTGTGGAATTCGATAAGATAATTAAGACTTATATGAAAAAGAAAATGGTTAAAAATAGTCAAAATAAATTTGCAGAGAAAAAAATTTGGAGCATTTACACTATCAGAAATGAAGACTTATTGTAAGTCTATAATAATGTTACATGGGAGATAATAGTCAAGAAATAGACATACACATATACCGTCGGACTAATTTTCTGATCAATCTGACGTCGTAGTTCCATGGGAAAAAGGACTATCTTTTTAATAATTAGTTCAAAGATAATTGGATATTCATACAGAATAAAGCATTAAAATATCTTCCAGACAGATTTTAGATTTTAAAATGCTATGTAAAATTACAAGCCTGTTGGGAAAAGGTAAACACCTTTACGTGTTTGATATAGGCAATGTCGTCTTAAAGTGAAGGCAAAAACCATAACCATAGGAAAAATATCAATTAAATAATATTAAAATTAGGACTTTCAATTCCTAAAAATTATATAAAAGTTAAGCTTTAGAGGGAGAATTCATTTGCCACACAGATATGAGAAATTATTCATATAAAACAAGTTTTACAAGTAAAAATATAGGAAGTAACAGATAAAGGATACACGAATAATTAAACATATTAATGACAGTATGACCTCTTCTGTAAAGCTGCCCTTATAAAAAATAGTGCAATAAGTTTATGGTAATTATTAATATTAATGCACTCCTAAGTAACAGAATGACTTTCCTTTGCTCCCTTTCTCAATAACATGCTTGTGTATCTATCAAATATTCTTGACTTTATATTCACATTAACACTGAATATTTTCCCATAGGATCCCCAATATTTTAGTTTTATTATAGCACCAGTGAGAAGTTTGAAAAGAAGCAACTTTAGGTATAGTGGCTACCGGACTCATTTACAAAACATTTGTATAGGAAAACATAAAATATTTAAATTGAGGATATACTGTACTTGTGGTTGTAACACTTATTTCCAATTTTGGTAGGACGGATTTATCAGAGAATTATATATGGTTTATGTAAATTTTGGATATTCCACCAGAAGTTTTCAAATGTATTCAACATGGTACCCCAAATTAGTCAATGACCCCAAATTCACACCAACATGTCACTCTTATTTTATTAACTAACTCAAGTATACTCTTCACTTCATTCAACCGGCTCAGCAGACAAAACTTGTTAAAATTGAACGTGTTAACACAGCCCAAACTCAATGTAAACAATAAAAAATAAGGCCATTATTAAGGCCATTCAAGGTAACTTTAAAACAAAACCAAACTATAAATCCCATTAAAAATCGGCAACTTCTTTTTTCTTTCCCCCACCGACAATATAGACTACAAAAAATCTCTCCCATTTTTATTTTGTAGAACAGTTTCAACTTACAGAATGCATTTGAATGTCTCCGAACAGTCAGGTTAGCTCTTAAAAGAAAGACTTTTCATTAAAATTAGGCATAGCCTTTTTAACATCTATAGACTTACAGTTGATACAGGCTGTTTTTGCCTAGAATTTTCTGTTCAAAGCAGTCACACTTCATGTGTGCATTACGGCATTTCCATTTACACAGCTTCACTTACTTTCTTCCTATTATTTATTTTTATTTTTTATGGATACATAGTAGTTTTCCATATTTATGGGTAGTACATGTAATATTTTGATACAAGCATACAATGTGTAATAATCAATTTTTGGTTACTGGTATATCCATTGCCTCAAACATTTATCATTTTATGTGTTGCAAATATTTCAAATTTACTCTTCTATTTATTTTGAAATACATAATAAACCATTGTTAGCTACAGTCACTGTAAGTACTACCACACACTAGAGTTTATTCCTTCTATCTAACTGTACTTTTGTACTCACTACTCCCCACCCCACTACACTTCCCACCTCTGGTAACCACCATTCTATTAACTGTCTCCATGAAATCAATTTTTCTAGCTCCCACATATGAGTGACAGCATAGGATATTTGTATTTTTGTGTCTGGCTTATTTCACTTAACATAATGTCCTCTAGTTCCTTTCTTATTGTTGCAAGTGACAGGATTTCATCTTTTAATGGTTTA
>CAUYRT010069695.1:0-12929 GCA_963574885.1 Lepilemur ruficaudatus
AGTGAGACCCCATCTCTACTAATAATAGAAAGAAATTAATTGGCCAACTAAATATATATATAAAAAAAATTAGCCGGGCATAGTGGCGCATGCCTGTAGTCCCAGCTACTTGGGAGGCGGAGGCAGAAGGATCGCTTCAACTAATGCCACGGCACTCTAGCCCCGGGCAACAAAGTGAGACTCTGTCTCAAAAAAAAAAAAACAAAAACAAAAACAGAAACTGGTCAAAATAAATGGTGCCAGATTCCTCAGGGAAAAGAGCTACATAACTAATTGAAGATTCAATTTTCCAATTAGTGTTCTTTCTATAAGTTAATTGTGTCCTTACAAAAATCACCCCATCCCCCACAAAACAAACAGACAAACAAACGAATAAAAAAACCCACAACCTTTCACTTAAGACATTTTGTTCGTGATAGTTTTGTATCATAAATAAAAATGCACATGCATTCGCATTAATGCTGGATGAATAATGCCCCAATAGTCTATGAAATTGCTCTTCTAAAAGGATGTATGTATCACTGTCACCCTGTTTGTTGGCCTCACATCAGTTGAGAAAGATAAATACATCTCATGATTATTGTATCACTTAATGACTCACTAGATTCATAAGAGATTTCATAGAGCAGGTTCAAAAAATTATGGAAAACAAAATCATGATTTGATAGAAGTCAAGATCTTCCAGTTTTAATAAAAGAAGACTAAAGATAGAGGACAATTTGCAAGCTGGTGAATATTTGTGGCTCATGAATTAAACTCCCAAATTGTGATGTTTCTTTTCTTTTTTTCTTTTTTTTTTGCATAGAAAACTCATAGAGAACTTAAAAAATTTACAAAAATAGCTCATATATAGAGTGTAAGCTAACATGGGAGAAGTTAATAGTGCCGTTAGCCAGTGTGATTTCTATCATTATCAGCCATTATTCTAAGAATGGTAAGTGGCAGATAAAGAGCTTAGATGAAATTTCCATCTTTTTTGTAGTCAGCATGTGAAATGCGTATACTTTGTCTCTAAATTGTCACCCTTTTCTTACAAATTGCTCATTATATTTGCTTAGACTTGTGAAATGGAAACTATTTTATTTAAAGGAAATAAAGGCAGGAAACATTGAATAAAAGACCCGTGATTATTTCTAGAATGTGTATTTTAAAATCTTTACCAGTGGTCCTAGATTTTGAATAAGTCAACAGAAGCTAAGAATTATCCTGACAATTAAAAAAAAGAAGAAAGGAAAAAAAGGAAAGAAAAAAAGAAAAGAAAAAGAGAAAAAAAGCTGAACTGTGACTAATGCGACCTGAAGAGGACCTCTAGTTTTTTTTTTTTTTTTTAATTTAAAGTAGTTTTGAAGGAGGCCTCAATGAAGCAGGTCAGGAAAGCTTTGAAATCAAGTGTAAGTGGCTTGCTTCAATTAGGAGTGACGCTGGTTCACATCTAGTGATTTTATGCACACATAGATGTGAATGTAATGCCATTTATAAAGTTGTTAATATTCATCTGTCAGATTCGAAGATTAAAATGAGATAGAATATATTACAATTTTGGTCTGGTCTAAAGACCAGAAGAAAAAAAGGAAGTGAGAAAAAAGAGTAGGGTTTATATTTATTTCTTTAGAAGAGAATGTGGCAATATTAATTTAGTTCCGAGATAATAATTTTAGTCTTTGACATTTAGCTTTTGTTCTTTTTGTGGAGCTGTTTCTTACATGCCTAATGTTTCAACAGTGGTTTGATGTCCAAAAGACAGGAGACAGTTTTTCCATTTGTGTTGCAGAATTTGAATTTGTTAAACTTCCTTTAATACAAAATTCAAACAATTCATACTTTGTAAAATGCCCAGTAGATAGAATTTAAATACATGTTATTGTGCCATGGAAATGGCTAAATGTAGCAATAACCCACCTACTACCAGACCTTCAAATGATTTTTGAACCATCATGATAAAAAAATTAAATTTTGTTCCAGAGTGTAAAATTTATTTTGACTGGGATTGAATTCTCTAAAAATTTCTAATATTATAACGTATGTATGAAATCTCTCAATTAATCAAAAAATTAACTATCTCTTTATAATCTGAATGCATTAGAATTTACTGTATCATGTTATTTTTTAAAATGTCATTTAAAAGCAAAATGTTTCATGAATGGGTGAACTTTTATAATATAGAGGATATTATTATAAGCATTATTTTTAATTTTTATTTAGTTGAAGTACCATAAAAGAATAACTGCAGTTTGTCATCCACCATTTTAAGCCACCACACTAAAACATTACATCGATAGTGTGTGCAGTTTCTAATATATGCTTTTTAATCATTCTTCTTGCTTCCTCAAGCAAAAACAACAACTTACACTCATCGGCATTAAATGACAGAAATCACAGTTAGTAATTCTGGTTGAAGTCTTTTGTTAATATCTCATATCTATCAAAAAATTCCCTGTTCTAGGTTATAATGTAAAATGCAATTGAAAAACACAAATGGTACCAGAGAGCATACGGTTTTTTAATTTCCTTAAAAATAAAAAGCTAGGGAATTAAATGCCTGCTAATGAAGTGTTACATTTCTTAGTTTTCTGCAACTCATTTTAATTGAAAAAAAAAATTCCTTAAAGTGTCTCCCATTTTCCTATTCTCAGAAGAGAAATCAGAATGATCTATGAAAGAACATGCGGTTCAATCACTAAAAAACTAAAGCAAAAAAAGGCATTCATTTTTAAAATCTTGCATTCCTTTCATATATGTAAGAAGAGGCACAGAGTTCAGATGTTCAAAGATTCATTTTTAACAGATTTTTCAAACATTCAGATTGATATTTTTGGCAGAATAATCTCAGTAGTTTATGGGAGTGACAAATGAACATTTTAGGTTCACCTGATCCCCAGCAACACTGAACTAAGTTACCTTTTCTCCAAATGGAGCCCTCTACACATCTCTCTCTTCCTTGAAATGCTGACTAAAACAGCAAGAGGTGATTAAAAATGTGTTGACACAGGGATAAAGCAATAATGGAAATGCGTGAAATTACTGCATGGCTCTGGGACCAGGTACAGCTTGGATTGTAAGATATGAGACTTCCTGAGGCTCCTTGCCATCCACGGGGAAGGCAATTGCCTGTGGGCTGGGGAAAGCTTGAGATGCACAGCTCAAGAGAGGTAGGCAAGCTAGTGTCTGGGGGACCCTGGGGAACCCAGGACATAATTTCTCCTTTATGCTCTGCCTTTGACTCAAGGGAATAATACTGCTGTTTATGAAGGAATTGTGTTCCAACAGCTTCTTTGGTTTTGAGGAACTTTAATACTTGCCACAGAATGAATGTAAGAAGCCCAGAGAATGTTTCCACGTATTCAAGATGTTGTCTCTACAGCCCCTTCAGAGGCTCAGGAAGGAGAAAATGATAAGAGAGTATGGATGAAGGGGAAGGGAGAGGCATGCCTGAAGGCAAAACAGGGAAGGTAAAAGCTCAAAGGAAGAGGAGAGAGTAGAAAAAGAACGTGGAAGAGAAGGTAGAGGAAGAACAGAAACAGAGAGGGAGAAGGCCGATGTCTCTGTCTTTTCAAGTGAAGTTTGCTCACCTAGAATCATATGCATGAAAGCACATAATGGTAATACTGTGGTAAAATACTATGAGTGTGTGCACCTATGTGTACACGACATGATCCTTGAGCTGCCAAGTAACTGTGTGTGTGCAGCATTTCGTTGGTTCTTCTAGCCCTTAGCTTCTTTCAGAATGCGGAGCGGGTGCCTGGCCTCAGGGCGGCAGGGGCATCCGTGGCACAATGGAGTGGGCTCTGTGTTCTCTGAGAAGATTAGGAGCAGGTCTGTCAGACTGGTGGGGCTTTGCCACATGTCCAGGCTGAGAAAATGTCTTTCTCCATACTTTCCCCAAATTTGCTGCTATTTTACTGTCCAGTCTCCAAAATTCTGAGGATGTCTGTAACATATTTCCAACTGTGTTGTAAAGGATTTTCAGTCCTTGCAACGTCTTGGTAGCCAATCATTTGACAGAGCTGTTTTATTTAGCTAGTCCCTGCCTCTTCCTGGAAGGATGCTGTTTCTCACAGCCAGAGCAGAGAAAATGGTAGTATCTGCTTAAAAGCATGAAAATTAATGGGGGCTATATCTGAATAGACTTATCTTTTTTGATAGGAATGTACTCTTCTAGAAAATATAAAACATTTGCAGCAAGCAGCTTTTATACATTTCCCCAGGGTATAAATCTTTCTTTTATTCATACGCATACCTATTTTTTGCCTACTTGGGATGCAAAGCAGCAGTAGAGACTATATACATGAGGCTGCCATTTTTGGAAAATGGATCATAAAAATTGTTGAGCATGAAACAAAATAAGGGGTGAAGAGTCCTGTAATAGAATAATTATTTCCTATATAAATCAGTTCATCGAGGCATTTTTTAAAAAATCAAGCTGCTTGTATACAATGATTGTTGATTTATTTGACACAAATAAAGGAAAGAATGAAATGTAAAGTTAAAAATTAGTCACTCTGTTGGATGAAGATTAATTGCAATAAGAGTAATGGAGGGGAAAAGTTTACTGATTGCCAGAACTTCAAATCATATACGTTCTCCCCTTCCAACCTCCACAGCTGAATTGAGACACTTTTGGGAATATATTACAAATTAATGGAGCAAGTTCATGAGAACTTGCCAGGGGCGCTGAGGTAAGTCCTTGGAAAGCACTTACCCTGAAGAAAAAGATACCTGGACCAAGATATTGAATGATTGAGGAGGTCTTCTGGAATAGCACACACTAACTGCCTCTCAGCTTTGACTTGTTTCAAGCATCCTTACTCCTGAATCATGGGTAAATTTTATGTAGATTTGAGCAGCTACAAGGGAGGCCTATTGACCTGAAAGCTTTGTAAATAATTGGAACACAAATAGCACAATTTAGCTTTAGAGATGCCTCTTACATGGTGGGGATGGAGGAGGGATAGGTACATACTCCTAAGTACCCTGACCTCAGAGCTGATGGATCCTGTGAGCACTTGAGTTTCTGAGGATGATGCTTCCTTGAACAACGGGGATGTCCAACTTTCACTTGGCAAGTTTGATTCCTGGGCGGAAATGGAAAGACAGTATTACGGTTTGTTAGAGACTGTGGTGCCCCACAAGAATATTCTTGTTTGTGAGGCACCCCTGCCAGTCCCCACAAATATTCAATAGGGAATTTTGTAGGGCATTGAAGGTTTTGAATCTTCTGTCAGAGCTCAGAGCCCAGATCCAGTGAAATGTGTTACTTTTTTTTTTTTTTTTAACTGTGCTTCTATCCTTTTATGAAGCCCAGGAATACTGAGTTTAAACAGAAATCTCTATTTTGGGGTAAGATGAGCTGGAAATTTTGGTCTGATTTAGTCTTTGGAGGTTTGCCCCGGTGGCCTTGCAGGGATTTTGGATGCCCTTCTTGGTGGGAAGAGACTCCTGGTTTTAACCTCAGAAACTGTCAGAGTGACTCAGCACTTTAAGGAACCAGGACTTAGTGTTATGTTCTTGCCAATAGAGATTGGGATATGCAACTGTAGGCTCACATTTAAACAAGCAGGAACCATGGCAATATTCTAGGAGCTTTTCTGGAATGTGTCTGCAGGGTATTCCTGCATGAGCTGCTTGACACACCATCAACACTGACATGGCATCATGGTAATCTGGCATCCTTTGTGAAACCCCTCATTAGTGGATCTGCATCATGTTTACGTATAGTAATGTCCTACTTGATCAGAGGTCAGACTCCCAGCAACCTCTGTTCCTTGGAATGCAAACTCAGAAATAAGCAAAAAAAAAAAAAAAAAATCCTTTGAGTACCTCAAATAGCTTCCATGTCCCCAGACTAAAGCCATGGAGTTTCCTTCTCACAAGCTTGTGTGCTCTCACTTAGAGATTATTTATGTTTTATTTAACTGAGGTCATAGTAGTTGTAGGTTTTTGGTTTCCCAGCTCAAAGCTGATTAAAAGTAACACATTAGAAAGTCACAGGAAATGTTAGAGGCAAGCAAACTGGCAGAGTGAAGGGACAGTTGTTAGATAAGGGAGGAAGAAGCAGAAAATTAAGAAACAGACTCAGAACTGTGTGTTTTACAAAATAATGAAGTGACAGTGATTCATAACGATGGCACAGTTATAAAAAAGGCCAAATTATGTTCAGCAGTTGCTATTTTAGAAAGGCGGGAAGAATTTAATATAGTTTTCAAAAATTTACATAAAATGATATAAAAAATAGGTTTGAGCATTCAACGGAGTAAGTTGGAGTTATCTAGATGAGATGCGTGGCCTGCCTCTTTCCCAAAGATGATTATTATATTTGAATTCTCAGAGCACTTTGTTTGTACCTTTCTAATGGTGCTTGCTGTTCTCATCATTGTATTACAGTCATTTGAGTTCACCCTAAATGCCATTTAACTCACTCAGAGAGAGGCTTTGGAAGCTGGTTTTCTATCATGCCATGATGTATGTGACTTTGATGAATCAGTCTCTCTGTGCTTTGCCTTTTTTTATTGGTAAGACATGGGATTTGGAACAAATGAGCTGGAGGTTTTTTCAGTTTTTAAATTGTATGCCTTTATGTACTAAGTGATAAAAATTTTCTAGGGAATGTGCAGAGGTATATAATGGATCCCATTTTTAAACATTAAAGACATCTATAGTCACAACCAAATCAATGACATGGCTTTGTGGGCTTATTGCCTGATACATGGCCCATATCTTGCAATGAAAATAAAGGCTTTTTTTTTTTTTTTGCAAAGTTATGTTGGGCATCTGTTGCTATTACAATCTCAGCAACCACTTTCTCTTCTGATAACACTTTGGAACAAACATCTTTGCATTATCTCAGTCAATGTGGTTTTAGCGAAGTGACCTCAGCTATTGTTTCTGAAGTGGTCAAATGATCCAGACCTGACCAATCAGCATGTGCCACCTCTTACAGCAGAGTGATTGATTGGTTCAGGGATGGATACATGACCCAAGCTGATTCAATAAAATCGAATCCTAGGACTTCCTCTGGGAATATTCAGACATTCCTGAAATGTATAGAAGTTGCACCTTGCTAACGTTTTATATTTTCCAGAGGAGTATATTTCTATAAAATATGTGATTTTTATCAGAACAATTAATTAATTAATATATTAATCCAATTAATTAGTATATAAATCAACATATGTCAATAATTATAAACATATATTCCTTTCATTAGCTAAGTAAATTATTTAGTAACACAAATTAATGAGTTCCAAAATTTGGTTGATTTTTAGATATTATGGTGTGATTTTTTTTGTTGCATGCATCTCTCTCTTGCTACATAATATCCCATCTAGGCTATGATTTGAAATAGAAAATGACATTAAACCCTTCCAACGACTTCCCCATTAAATTGAAACTCATTAGGCAGGAAGGCAATGATTCCCATATGACCAATGCCTTATCCCTTCTACCCCCCAGCGATGCTATCACCAGTGCCACCTGTTCCGATGTCTGCCTGTCACTCAGCCACTGCTGGGCAGCTGTGGAGTTGCAGAAGGGCATTGCATTATTCTTCCTCCTTGTGGATACCTCAGTCTACTGGTCCTACTTCTAGGCCCAATTAACCCTCCCTGTGGCTGTCACTTGAAAGCAGTAAAGACATTAAGAATTATAAAGTCAATAACTTAGGCTATTTACCAATTGGTATACAGCTACTAAAATTTATTGCAAACATCCTTGACAAGGCCTACCCCATGGAGGTTGTCCACTTCTTATCCTGGACTGGCCTATTTCTATTTGTCCCTTTCTTTGGGCCTGTGAGAGATGCTTACTTGCTTACTGTCTTACAATTAGATTGCTTATCTTTAATATAGTCATACATTGTAGACAGCAAGGGTTTATAATCAGAATGTTATGTCTGTTCAAGCATTAGTGGACCCTCTATGGTATAGTGAAAGGAGCACCGGGTTTTGTGGGTTCTCTCCCTTGTTCTGTTCACTAGTCATGACAATAATAACTCTTGAAGTGTTCCACAGTCTTCTCGAAGGGACTGCCATGCCCACCCCTCTGCAACAACAGTTATGGGTGACCATAGTTGGGACTTCATGAGAAGCATCCTCATCCTGGTCACAGTTTATTAGATGAGCACTGAGCAATGGACCCAAGGACATATGTAGACCAAGGACCTACGGTGTTGATGTTATTTGGTATGAAGAGATGAGCTGGGCAAGCCAGATTCCTTTTCTTGGGAAATCAAATTTTGAAATATAAGACAAAGGAATCAGTGATGACTGCTGAAAGTGAATAGAGATTACCAGGCTCCCAAGAAGTCTAATTTATGTGCAAGCACAAGTTATAAGTTAGCAAAGGCTAAAAGGCCATCAGACATACAGAGGAGAATGTGAAAATTGTTCAGTTAGTATCAAGCAAGGAGAAGCAGACATCAGAGAATAATTTATTGGTATTACCACTGGAATACTAGAGAATGGTTCCAGGAACCCCTGCTTCTAAAGTTCTTGACTCCCCCTCATCCCAGACCCTGTCCAGTGCTGTGTCTCTGATGCCCAAATATGCCGTGTTTTTTTCTATTATGACATATGTTCAGCTGATTACTCTGTTTCTTGAGCTTCTTCAAGTGAGGGGGTGTTTGTTACAGCATAAGGAAAATGAATAAAACACAAACTGGTCACTAATCAGATGTGTAATCTCTCTCAGCCTCAGATGCTTTATCTCTAAAATAAAGACGTAGATTAGCTCCTTTGGGGTTGGTCTCCAAGGCTCATCTAGCTCTATATTTTATAAACTGGCTGATGACCCTATATATGGTTATCCTCATTTGAGCATTTTGAGAATTCATTATTATTCATTATGCTTACATGCCCAGTTACATCATGTATTGTCAAAATAAACTAATTTTACCTGCAGTAAGGGAAATTTGAGGTAAGCAAATTTAAAATCGTGATTTGTCATCCCTTGTGCCAATCAATACTATTGCAGTTTGATATTATCACTGTTCTCATTAGTATTATAAATAGAATAATAAAATTAAATAAAATAAATAAAGTCCATGTTGCTCACACTGATGAATTTTTTCCTAAGGCATCAATGTTTGAGAAAACAATAATAGTTAACACAGATTGCTTACTAGTTCTTGATACTTGTTGGTTACTTTATATAAATTGTTTCTTCTGACCTTCATAAAGAAAGTTTTTGATGGATGTTATTTTCATCCTTTTATTGATGCAAAACAGAGGCTTAGAAGATCTAGGAAGCTCCTAGGGATACATATATGTCTATCTCAAAAATCTTCCTTTTGATCTTAGTCTTTCCATGACGTTTTGCTCTGAGAATCATTAATTTATTCAAATTATATGATTAGACACCTACGATGTGCCAGGCATTGGGGTTAGAGTGTCACAGATAGAGCAACTCTGATCTGAGTCCTCCCATGTTGTCACTTAAATTTTAACTGTTATCTGACATTTTCTTCCTGGCTACTTGTTTCTTCTCATTTCCCTCTTTATAACCCATCAACAACATCACCTTTTTAATAGTATCCTGAGAGTCCACTTCCTGCTTAAAATGTCCTAGTAAAACAAGTTATATATGACATAAAGCAAAGAAAGAAGAACATCAAAGAGGCAGTGAAAATTTAGCATTGCATTCACCAGGCTTCCTGGGAACAGCTGAGTGTGAACATAGTCCAGAGTTTAAGGTTTAAGGAGATTTAAGGAGAAAAATATGTTTAAGGAGAAAAATGATTCACAATGTTAAGCATCATATGGACATATGGACATATTATGCCACAATCAACCCAAACTTATCAATAAGATTTTTAAAGCAAAGTCTTAACAAAATAAAATGCAGTTACAGAAATGCACTGAAAGTGGCTTGATGATAGATTTAACAATTTGAAAGTGCCAGAATCATTGAGGAAATTAACCCCAGCTCAATTTGCTCTAAATCACATGGATTTACCCTCTTTCTTTCAAATGTGGTGGTGGAAGAAACTTATTACTTGTTTAAATTTTAGCTCAACATATAACTAGCTGGGAGAAATCAATCCAAAAAGTGAAAATGAGACACCAGTCCTCAGCAGGCTGAACTTTATTTCTAAAGTTTATAAATACAAAAAAATAAAAACAAATAAAAGCAAGTCAAAAAAATATCAAGTGCCAAAAATAAAACAAAATGTAACACCATGTAAAGTATTTTTTCCTTCTATCCTAAATGTTTCTGTGGGGAAAATCAGCTTGAAGGAATTCAAGTTCTGTTTTGATTCTTCTACCACTTACGTTGCCTGCCCTAGGGATTCGTGCCTTGCCTGACTAAACACCAAAATCCTGAAAATAGAGTAGGGTGTCTACAGCCCTACTTGAAGAACATTGTGAGCACTAAATCCCAGAGTCATACCAAATGCTCTGAAGGGGGTTGCAGATAAAGGACAATTATGTATGAACTTGTTTCTTATTTGTAGTGGGGGTAATTTAATTTTATCTCATGTGTTATTGTGTATCAGGAATGAAAAAATGAATTAGGATAGCTTCAAAGCAAGTGTTTAAAATTCTCATTTTCAAATTGCTTTGTTGTCAGAAATTCCCATATTCTGCTACCTTTTTCCATATTCCTTTTTCATTAATAGAGACATTTTATATAATAGTATTGTAAAATCACCTCATTTTCATATAGCATTGGTTAAATCCCTTTTCTGAATGTGCAACTGTTGTTCAGTATTTTATTTCTTACACATATTTCCCTTCATGGTAGCTTCCTTAAGTCAAAAAAAAAGAATGTATTGAAATGATCCAGGTTAATCGAAGAGGTTTTTAATACAGGAATTTTCCTACCTGTGTAGAGTATCTCACATTCATTTCCCCCCCAGCAATTTAATACACTAAATTGTTTTGGGGATAATCAATGGAGGCTGAGGTCTATTCTGTAAGTGTAGTATTTCATTTGCTAATATCTTAGGATATTTCAGATTTGATTTATTTTCTACTGTTGACCTGTTCTAATCATTCTAAGTTAACATTTAAAAATGTAATAAGTATTCTTTCCTTAAAATTATGATCTTGAGAGTATAGGCCCTAGATTGTTTTGGAACATTTACTGAAGAACTACTAGAAAAAAAACCATCATTTAAAAGTTGCAAGTGTTTTTTAAGTGAACTTTTTTACTGATGCATAACATCTGCATATAGAAAAATACGCACGTAATAAGTATATTTCTCAATCACAAAGTGAACACACCAACATAAACACCATCCAATTCAAGCACTGTCAACACTCTAGAAGCTCTCATGTCTCCATTTAATATACCCTTCCTCCTGTAATACTATTCTGGATTCTAACACCAAAAGAAAATAATGTTGGACCATGGTGCTCCAATGTCTCAATGGGGAATGAGAGGCAAAGGACAAGACCATGAACAAGACCAAGATTGGGAAGATGTTCCCATAAGGGAGTCAATATTACCTTTTTGTTAGTCCTGTAGTATGGAATAAGCACTTGGAAGATAAATCTAAGAAAAGTAAGCGAAAGTTTTCCTTCTCTAAATCGATTTCATGTTTGCACCAAGCTTTCATTCCTGCTGAGCACAGAGAAATTTAACTCAGACTGTGTGAACTCTTATTGCTGAAAACAGTTTGGGAATAACTCTGCATTTTAAGGGTAAATATGCAAGTTAATTTTAAGCTGACCTCTTTTTCAAGGCTGTTTCTTACATCTCAGGACATTGACTCTCTGCTCTTCCTTTCTAAATCAGCAAATGGATGCAGGGATCAGTTTACATCTTCAGGCGGCAGCAGATGTAGAAGCCGTAGGTCCCTACGTATTTCGGGTTGTTATCCCATTGGTATGCTGTGATGCTGGTATTCACTCACTCACATATTGATTTTGTTCAGTGCAAGTTTAGTCCTTACCTGGCCTCAGTTTGCAAACTTGCAAAACCTTGCCTTTTTGTTTTAACCCTGGGCCTCTTCTAGTCTATAGTGTACTCAGAACTTCCAGGGCCTCTCCCTACCTCCCTAAGGTCCATGGGAATGTCTGCATTTTCTCTACCATATGCAGACTGGACCTCTATCCCAGACTACTCTTCCTAAAAACTTCCTTGGTAATTCTTAAGATTATGGTCCAGGTGGTACCATGTTGTTACAGTATCACATTAAAAGTGAGAATTCACTTAACGGACTTTCAATTTTCCTGAGCTGCACTCTAAAGTGAAGAGAAAGTACCCACCTCTCCCACCTTGGGAGGCACACAGCTGGGTGACTTATCATCTCCCTTCCTCCTGCCAGAATTTATTTTTAAAATGCCAATAACGAGGGCTTGTACCTCGCAGTTGACTCCTTTCGTCTCTGCTTCTTTCTCTCTGATCCTTATGTCCAGAGCTTGTGGGCTTCCTGTCAAGGGGAAACTTAATGTATTAGGATAATGAATCCCAAGGGTTAACACAATAAATTTTATTTTTTACTCATGCAAAGTCCAGTCAGGGGCCGGGCACGGTGGCTCACACCTGTAATCCTAGCACTCTGGGAGGCTGAGGTGGGTGGATCGTTTGATCTCAGGAGTTCGAGACCAGCCTGAGGAAGAGTGAGACCCTGTCTCTACTAAAAAAATAGAAAAAAATTGGCTGGACAACTGAAAATATATAGAAAAGAAAAAAAAAGATTAGCCGGACATGGTGGCACATGCCTGTAGTCCCAGCTACTCGGGAGGCTGAGGCAGAAGGATTGCTTAAGCCCAGGAGTTTGAGGTTGTTGTGAGCGAGGCTGACACCATGGCACTCTAGCCCGGGCAAGAGAGTGAGACTCTGTCTCAAAAAAAAAAAAAAAAGAAAAAGAAAAAAGAAAAAAAGAAAAGAAAAGACAAAAAGGTTATTATTTTTTTGAATGCAGAAAGTAGTAGAGGTTAAAAGAATCTTCCCAAACTGACCATAATATTATGAAATTCCAGAATGTC